>APFE030683076.1:0-12170 GCA_000404065.3 Pinus taeda | reverse complement strand
ATGCCCATAATCACGTCTAGTCATACATAGATCTATCTATCGAGCTGGCTCAGGATGAGCGACTAAAAAGTTAACCACAGTGTTGGTACACGCTGAAGTATTCGGACCGAGTCCCTTGGTACCCCTACCACACAGTGTTATATCTCCTCAGGTAGATCCTCTACAGCTATCCTAGGTACGTGGTGAGTTAGTCTCACCAAGTTTCTCTGAATAGCATAAAGGACTCTTTCTATCTTAGCTGCCACCTCTTCAGCCCCTCTTCTGCGATGCCTGTGCCTTAGAAATCCATCAGGTCTCACTGGACCCACATTTGGAACATGGTCATTATATTTTGTCAGTATGTTGTCTCATCAATTTTTTTTTTATTTTATTTTATTTGTTTTTAAGTTTCATTTCATATTAAAAAATCCAAAAAATATTTAAAAACTTACAAAAACTTAAGCAATTGTTACCTATGTCTCCCCATGCCACATTTGGTGGTAACACTAAGTCTGGATCTCCTCGGAAATCCATGCCAGTATATGGGTAGTCATCGGTCGCAATGATTTGTTGATCCCACCGGGTGAAAAACTCATCATAAAAGGTCGTTCTAGGCATGTCACCGCCCCCAAGATGCTTCATCAGGTCTGCCCATCTACCCATTCATGGATCTAGGACTGCTGATGGCCATTAATACTTTGGGACATAGCCCAAGTACCTTCTCAAAAAAGAATGAACATAAGATGGTTCCATATCCAAAAAATTTTGTTTGACCCTTTTGTATAGAGTTCAATTGACTCTTCATGTTAGTCAAATGAGGCATGCACCAGTCGAATATTGTGGTAAGATATTCCACTACTAGGCTCATAGATACTCGTGACGCTTGATGCAAGGACGCTGACCCATTTACCCATGAAATGGTAAATAGCAAAATCCTCAAGGCTAGGTTTTCCACATGTTTGATTAGAATTTGACTCCCAATCTTTTCTGGATGTCCAAGACAATATATATGGACATAGTCTTCCACCGAAATACTACCTCTCGTCCTGCCTATCGATTGCATGACCTGCCCTCTTTGGGAGGGACTCGTAATGAAATATATATATCTTCAACCTCAATCTATAGAGGCATTTGACTAATCATGAAGGCATCATCCTCTACAATCCAATAGTGGATTAAAATTTCTAGCAAGCGCATATTGGCTTTCATGTTTTGCATTTTGAAAATTTTGAGTAAGCCACAGTCTCTCAAAGCATCCAATGAATTTTGATCATTCATTACCTCATTATCAATGGTGGTATGCTCTCTTTCCCTCCATGTGATAGTCATCCTGCAAAAAATCAAAGTTTCAACTGTTAAAATATATGTTAAAACTTTAACTCCTGTACACGCGGGTTCCCTTTACACACAGTCGCGTGTAAGGCCATCGTATATGCGGGTTTCTCACATCCAACCCACATGTAAGCAGAGTTGAAATTTTTGGCGTAGTTTCCCACGGTCAAAACTTTGAAAAAAATTTTAAAAACTATCATATTACAAGTAGGAATTGAGGGTTACCTAGAGACTTTGGGGTGATTTGAACAGTCCAATTGTTTAGAGGCAAGCTTGCTTACTTTTGCTCCATAGCTCCTTGCTCCAAATAGAAATGAAAAAATTGTGAGTCCAAAAGTCATCATATAACTTGGAAATTGCAAAATATTTTTTCAAATATTGATTTTTGTCTCATGGATTTTTGACTTGTGGGCTTGGATTGTCGAGAATGGGTTGTTTTTACAGAAAATTTTGGAAACTTCTTCGAGATGTTGTTTCGGTCCCATGACCGCTGACCCGTCATGGCAGGTATCATTTTCTCACTAGCATTTAGGCTAAGGAAAATCGTTTTCTGCTGCCTCTTGCATACTAGCCTCCATTCAATGATACATTAGCTGTAGGGCCAATCCCATCACATCTTGGTCAGCAAACCATTTTCACTCACCGATTTTAAATCATGATGCGATGGTAGAGCCATCTTTTACATGGGCATCTTAGTTGGATCCTCTCTAACATTCGTTACCCATGCCGCTATATTGAGTAGGCTCAGGAGTCCTCTTTAGTCTCGCCATGACTTGTGCGTTGAAGCCTCATTCCTCTACTTCTTTGCTATTTTTCTGGCTTTATACCCTAGAGGCTCCTTTGTGTGGAGTTGTACTGCAGCATTTCATTTTGACCATTTTCACTTTTTGGCCTTGAGCTGGCTTCACTTGGACTCGTGTTTAAGCCACTTATTTGACCATGTCTTCTACAAAGTCAACCATGCAATCAATTAGCTTCTGCAACTTGACGCATCCTTTTACTCATGGAAAGAGCATCTCTTTGAGTGTCCTTGACCAATTTTGCCTCCTTGCATTGAGCATAGGAATGTTCCCCTCACAGGAACTAAATCATATGTTTCTCTGAGACTCGTTCTTTCCACTGTACTATAGAATTCTTTTATTCTTTTTCCAACTTAAAGAAAAAGACAAACAAAAAATTATATATCCCAAAAAGAGCATGAACGGGATGACATTTCCATATTTTGTTGGCAACTAGAGTCAGTCGTATAAAGAATATAACACAACCCAACACAAAAGTATGCAACGTGGGTACTCCTCGGATGAGGAATCAAATTTTGCATCCAATGAGTGTTGTTACTCAAAATTTGAGTAAACTCATATGGAGATAATTTGAAAAAAAAATAGTTTTTTTTTTCCCTCTAAAATTTGATTATGTAATCTAACCTTATTTTATTATTTCCAATATTATTTTAGAATTTCCTTAGGAAGCCCATTTTAGAACTCAAAATTCCCCTATTATTTTGATTTCCTTCTACCTAGCAAGAATGCTTGGTTCAGTCTGATGATGGGCTAATTCTCCTATTTGAGATGTTTCTAATGGCTCTTAAGAAGCTAAAGATTATTGTGACCCTATAGAAATTTCTTCAATTCAAGGAAAGGTAGTAACATGAAGGTCTATCAAGACTAGTGTAGTCTGTGTGCTTTCTTCTGGAAAGGAGTCCTCAAGAGGATTATTTTTCTTCTTCTTATACATCAAAAACTCTGTTTGTTGAATTTATGTAAATGAAGAGGAAATTGTTTCCCTTACTATCTTTGCATGTTTTTCTTGGGGAACTAGAGTCTAAGATGTTGTAGGAGTAAAAGTCTGCTCTTCTGCTTCCTGCAATGTGTTCTCTTTCCACTCCTCCTGATTCAGATACTATTCAATCTCTAGTCTAGGAGTATGAGCATAAGGAGTAGTATTATGTTCTACCCTTATCTTGGAAATGATCCCCAATAGATCATAAGACCAGGAAAAACTCTGTTTAAATTTCATTTCCTTTAGGAGAAGATATGCCTCCTTTGTTGTGGTTCTAGAATTATAGATGAAAGGTCCAACTTGAGTTTTGATTTTAAATTGGGACTTTTTATTTGCTGAAACAAAGTGCACCTCATCCATATTTATCATTTTCCTGATGTATTCTAGTGCAAAAAATCTAATAGGTACAAACTTTGGCAACTTGTATGGAGGAAGCTCACAACCATACACTCCAATCTCTGTATAGTTTTCATATAGATACCAATCTCATGTCTTTGTTTGTTTACTAAGATGAAGAATTATTTTAATTTCAAGAGAAATTCTGGGGATTAGATCATGTTGGGTTGTGTTATATTATTTCCACGACTAGCCTACATAGTTAACGGGGGGTTTAGAGTGGGGACGGAACCCCCACTTCGTTGCACCGATTGCGCAGTGGGGTGATCACAGGGGGGTTTGAGGAGGGTGGGTAGCCCCCCTCTACGGGGTCCATGGCAGCGCCCCAGGGAAATTTTTTTTGGACCCTATATTAGGTTGGGCAGACCTACCTATGGTTTTGTGCATGGTTTTGGCACATGGTTTTGGACGCGATGGTTTTTGGTCCATGGTTTTGGATGCAATGGTTTTCGGTCCATGGTTTTAGACGCGATGGTTTTTAGTCCATGGTTTTGGACATGATAGTTATTGGTCCATGGTATTGGATGCTTCAGCATGTATAAATATGTTTTGTAACATTGAAAGGAATATAATGAAAAATCAAGCTAGTAGTCCCGATTTTGGGATCCAGGGGAATCTCTGTGTATATGTGTTTTATGTGTTATGCTCTCGCATTGTTTATTTTCTCTTCTTAGAATTCGTATACAGCTAATTTTTGTACGAGGTTAAAACCTACATTTGGTATCAAAGTTGTTTTGGCTTCAAGGGGACACCTTTGTTGCTGAAGGGTTTTGCTCGGACCTGTGGTAGACCCTGTTTGGTGGAGATCTGCGGGATCGATTCTGGTGGTGAAAGAATATGGCAAGCAGTGGAAAGATAGAGATCAAGAAATTTAATGGTCATAGTTTTGAGTTATGGAAACTCAAGATGGAGGATTTGTTGGTGGATAAATATCTGTGGATTGTGGTAGATCCAGGTACTAAACCAACGAGAGTGTCCGATGAAGAATGGAAGAAGTTGGACCGGAAGGCAAAGAGCACAATATGATTGCATGTCTTAGATTCAGTATTGCTGAATGTATCAGGGGAAGCTACGACGAAGGCTTTGTGGGACAAGTTATGGAATTTGTACCAATCTAAGTCTCTGGTGAATAAAGTGTTCCTATGGAAAAAGCTATATAACATGAGGATGAAAGATGGAGACTCGGTGACAGAGCATATGAATGCATTTAATACTGTGGTAAGTTAGCTATTTTCTATTGATATTCAAATTTCAGATGATGATAAGTGCATTAGTTTGATGTGTTCTCTACCAGATTCATGGGATAGTCTAGTTATTGCAATAGGTAGCAATGCAACTACCTTGCAGTTTGATGAAATACTCTCATCCTTGCTAATGGAGGAGATGAGACGAAAAAATATGAAGAGCCAAAATTGTGATGCCTTGTCTGTACGAGGATGGTCCCAGAATAGAAGAAAAAATAAGTCATCGAGTGGGAGATATAAATATAGAGGGAGATCTAAATCTCCAGGAAAACCTCCAAAGGTGGTTTGCTAGAAATGTGGAAAGGAAGGGCACTACAAAAGGGGCTATAAATCTAAAGCTCCTGACAAAGGAAAGGGGTCTGATGATGCTCCTTTTATAGAGGCAAAAACCACCTCAGCTGAAGGTGGGGGTTTGTACTTGTCTTCTTCAAGTACACATGTAGATCATGAGACATGGTTGATTGACTCAGATGCATCCTTTAACTTCATTCCCATAAAGAGTGGTTCTCTGAGTATGAGAAATACGATGGTGGTGATGTCTTCTTAGGGGATCATAGGAAGGATAGAATTGTTGGTCGTAGAAAAGTAAAGTTAAAGTTGCAAGGTGGAAGGATTAGAACACTTCCGGGTGTTCTGCATATTCCTGCATTGGCCAAAAATCTGATTTCTGTAAGCAAGCTAGATGATGCAGGTGTAAAAACAATGGTAGAGAATGATACCTACAAGACGGTTTGGTGAGCATTGGTATTGATACAGGGAGTTTGGATTTGAATTCTGTACAAGCTACAAGGTAGCACTGTTATTGACGGGTGCAAAAGTTCTGTGGTTCCTGAAAGAGGAGCAGAAAATCTAATGGTCTCTGGAGAGAAGACCATGTTATGGCATCAAAGGCTTGGACATATTGGAGAGAAGGGCCTTCGAATACTTCATGGTAAAGGTATGGTATAAGGTATGACTAATAGCTCTCTGGATTTTGATTTCTGTGAAATTGTGCATATGGGAAGTAGAATCGGGTGAGTTTCCCCTCTGGTGGTAAGAGGGCGAAACATATATTAGAGCTTGTGCATAGTGATGTGTTTGGACCTATGAAGGTTCCATCACTGGGTAAGTCTATGTACTATGTCATTTATAGATGACTTCTCAAGGAATACATGGATATATTTCCTTAAGAAGAAACCTGAAGTCTTTGACATGTTTAGATAATTTAAGGCTCTGGTGGAAAACTAGACAGAGAAGAAGATAAAGGTGTTGAGGACAGATAACAGTGGAGAGTTTTGCAGTAAGGAATTTGAAGAATTTTGTAAGAAGTGTGGTATAGCACAGCAGAATACTACTCTATAAACACCTGAGAAAAACGGAGTTGCAGATAGAATGAACAAGACGTTGATGGAAAGGGCAAGAAGCATGTTGAGTGGTGTCGTGTTAGGGCAGGAATTCTGGGTAGAGGCGGTGGAGATAGCATGTTACCTGGTCCACAGATCACCTTCATCAATGTTGGAGGATAAGACTCCACAAGAGGTATGGACTGGTAAGAGACCCTCTCTTTCACATCTGAGGGTATTTGGATGTCATGCACATGTAGATGTTCCATAGGAAAAAGAACCAAGTTGGATAGTAAATCTGAAAAGTGCATCTTTATTGGGTATAAGGATGGTTTAAAGGGTTATAAGCTTTGGAACCCAGTAACAAGGAATGTTGTGTATAGCCGAGATGTGGTGTTCAGAGAGGTGAAAGATGTATTAAACATGAATTCCGATAAAAGGAACCTGAGAAGATAGAGTTTGAGCTTAAGGAGGAAGAATCAGACTCTACAACAGAGGAGAAATCACAAGATGAAGAGCCACAAACTCCGGGTGTGAGAAGATTAGCTCGAGAAAGAAGGCAGCCAGAAAGTTATAGTCCATCTGCTTTCATTCAAATTTTTCTTTCTCTGTTACTGATGATGATCCCATAACTGTGAGGGAAGTAGTAGGATGGAAAACTCTGGAAAGAGGCCATGGTTGATGAAATGGCATCTTTGCACAAAAATGAGGCTTGGGATCTAGTGGAGTTGCCGATTGGAAGGAAACCCATTGGCAGCAAATGGATGTTCAAGAAGAAGACAAATGTAGAATGAAAGGTGGAGAAATACAAAGCTTGATTCGTAAAAAAAGATTATTCCCACATGCCGGGAATTGATTTTGGTGATATTTTTTCTGTTATTGCCAAGGTAGCTTCTATTAGATTACTTTTATCTATTACTGCTACTTTTAATTTTGAGGTAGAACAAATGGATGTGAAGACATCATTTGTTCATGGGGATTTGGAAGAAGAGATCTACATGAAGCAACCTGAAGGCTTTGCGGTGAAGGGTAAGAAAGAACTAGTATGCAAGTTAACGAAGTCCCTGTATGGGTTAAAACAATCACCAAGGCTGTGGTATTAGAAATTTGATACATTTATACGGGGACTTCACTTCACTAGAAGCAAAGTAGATCACTATGTGTATTTTAAATTAATTGGTGACCGTGTTATTTATCTAGTCTGGTATGTGGATGATATGTTGTTGTTTGGAAATGAAAAAGAAATTATCGAGGATTTGAAGACCCAATTGTCCTCGAAATTCAACATGAAAGATCTTGGTGCTGCAAACAATATTTTAGGCATGGAAATTAAAAGATATCGGGAAAAGAGGAAGCTTTGGTTAAACTAGAGGAAGTATGTTGAAATAATACTGCAAAGGTTTAATATGCAGGATAGTAAACCAGTGAAGGTTCCTATTCCTGTAGGTGTAAAGTTATCTGCAGAATAGTGTCCCAAGGCACAAGAAGAGGAAGAGGACATGTCCCGTGTTCCATATGCAAGTGTAATTGGTAGTTTTATGTATGCAATGGTCTGTACTAGACCAGACATTTCACATGTAGTGGGAGTATTGAGCAGGTTTATGTCAAAACCAGGGAGCATTGAGCAGGTATTTGCATGGCACTAGTGATTATGGTTTGTGCTACCAAGGAAGACCAATATTGGACATAGTTTTTGGTATTCGTGGCTTTTTTGATGCAGACTGGTCTGGAGATCTAAACCAGAGAAGATATACAAGTAGGTATGTGTTTAACCTATTTGGAGGTGCAGTCAGTTGGATGAGTAAGAAACAATCTATAGTGGCACTATCAACTACAGAGGTAGAATACATGGCAACCACTCATGCAAGAAAGGAAGCAGTTTGGTTGGAGAGATTGTGTTCATGTATGGGGTTAGTGGAGGGAGCTATAAGGATAGACTATGACAACCAAAGTGCAATCTTCTTGGCAAACAACCCTGATTACCATTAAAAGAAAAAACACATTGATGTTTAGTATCACTTTGTGAGGGATATGATAGAAGACAAAAATGTGTTGCTGGTAAAGGTGGACACTTTGAAGAATATTGCAGATGCATTGAAAAAATCTGTGAGATCTGAGAAGTTCTTTTGGTGTATAGAAACAATGGGTGTTTTAGGGTTGGATAAATGACTAAGCTCTCATGTGGCCCCCCTATGGAAAGAAAACAACAAGTGGGAGAATGTTGGGTTGTGCTATATTCTTTCCACAACTAGCCCATGTAGTTAACCGGGGGGTTAGAGGGGGTGCAAAGCCCCCCCTTCATTGCGCCAATTGCGTAGCGGGGGGACCACAGAGGGGACGGTAGCCCCCCTGTCTAGGGGGTTTAAGGGGGTGGGTAGCTCCCCTCTACAGGGTATGGGGCAGTGCCCCAGGGGATATTTTTTTGGACCCTATATTAGGTTGGGTGGACCTACCTATGGTTTTGTGCATGGTTTTCACACATGGTTTAGGACGCAATGGTTTTCAGTCCATGGTTTTGGACGCGATGGTTTTCGGTCCATGGTATTGGATGCTTCAACATATATAAATATGTATTGTAACATTGAAAGCAATATAATGAAAAATCAAGCTAGTAGTCCTAGTTTTGGGATACAGGGGAAGTCTCTGTGTATATGTATTTTATGTGTTATGCTCTCGCATTGTTTATTTTTTGTTCTTAGAATTCATATGCAGGTAATTCCTATACAGGATTAAAACCTACAGATCACTATTAAGTAAACATGAAACTGTGTATAAAAATTGATCTTTGTAGTCATTGAAAGAGAATTCATTTGTATTTTTCCTAACCAGTGAGGTCCAATGTATCACAAATTACAGTTTTCCCTATTCATCTTTTGCAGTGGACTTGATAACATGTGTGATTGATAGAATAAAAACAAATATGAAATGATTGATGCATGTTTGAAAGCCCCTTCTATAGAAAACTTCATGAACTAATCATGGATATTCTTTGCTAAGAATTCACTGTAATTGAAGATAATAGAAGATTTCTCATCTATAGAAAATACTAACAAAAACCCTAGGATAATGGCATCAACCCATTGGTCAGATTGATAACCTATCAAATAGGACATTATTGAAATAATTTGTTTGGTCATCTCTAAAAACATTGAATTTGGGTAAGGTGGATTGGTTCTAGGTAATTCAACATCTTTGAGTAGAAAAATCTCAAAAATATTAGCTCGTTGAGGGAAGGTAATATTTTTGTAGAGATTCATGAGGGATTCTACAGAAAGAAGATGTGATGGAGTTAAGGAACCAATCTATAACATTTGACAAATGGATTGGGTTGTAATTGTGAACATAATGTCTCCATTATGTTCAAAAACAACCCTTCGACTAGGAATATACCTAACATGACATGATGACACAAATTCAAGGAAGGGGTGAGTCTGTCAAAATATGAATTGAGGTAGGAAAGAGTCCCACAAGCTTAATTCATCACTAAGGTTAATGAATTTCTATTTCATCTAGTTATGTAACTCATACAAATCAAATTCACACTGTGTTTCTTAAATTTTGTACTCTTGGTCTACTAATGGAAAATGGTGCAGGTCTATCATAGGTGGGAGAATGGGGTTTTCCTTAGTCATTTTGGATTTTCTCTTCAAAGACAACATTGGAAAGAATATGACAGGAAATGAGGGTTACCAGGTAATTGGTCGGCTTGCAGGTGTTGTACAGTGCATCATTCTGTTGAGGTCGTACTAGAGCTTGGTACACAAGTTTCCTTAATAGAATGTGTAAAGGGATAATAGGAAAATTGTGGGTTTATTAAT
Source organism: Pinus taeda (assembly GCA_000404065.3). Taxonomy (NCBI): domain Eukaryota; kingdom Viridiplantae; phylum Streptophyta; class Pinopsida; order Pinales; family Pinaceae; genus Pinus; species Pinus taeda. The sequence continues at coordinate 2,300 of APFE030683076.1, read as the reverse complement.
AAAGAGGGTAATTAACCGTTTGTGCGTTTGATATTGGGGATGTGATTGGGTAATGATTTTATAATCATTTAATAGGAGTGGATAGGTGGCAACAACTAAGTGGATATGACGGGAGGAGGAATAATCAAAATTGGTGCAGGCAGTTTCGACAACAGTTGCTAGCGGATTTCGGAGGGGGAGGGGGGCCGGTAAGATGTTTAGAAAAGGGGGAAGAGGTCCGAACTACCTCATGTTTGACATGTTGCAAATCTAAAACTACTTTTCGACCCCCCCGCCCCCCAATTAAATGTCAGAGAGGCCAGTGGGGAAAACTTCCTTACCCAATGTTGATCGGGCGGAGAAGATCATGGCCATTGTTTATTGCACCCACGATATCACAAGCAACAAAATAATTTATCATATTTCAACTTTATTGAATACATAAATAGCCAAATCTTTTGTCTTTACATAATTTAACATTTTAAGTCTGATAGCAATATTTAAATGTGCATCGCTAATTTATTCTTCTTATAGGGATTTCATTTCTTTATTTATTTTCATTTTCTCAATATTTTTCATTTTTTTCAATCTTATATTTTTTCCCTTTTCACTTTTATTTCTTTATTTTTCTTTATATATATTTTTATTTATTTTCTCTTTTTTAATTTCTTTTTCATTTTTTTTTAATTTCTTTTTTTGACATATAAATGTAAACATGCAGAATAATGTTACAACAGTTGCTTTGATTACCTTGAGATGGTTCTTTCTGATTACCCTTCCCCTTATTCTTCTTCTCAGGTTTAGGGGGATTGGTTGTGCTCTTCTGAGCATACACTTGAACTTGAGGAGGTGGTTTTTGCGGTGACGAAGGTGGAGGAGGCATGGGTGGTTGGGGCGTTGGTGTTCTCATTTTTATGGTACCGGTAGGGGACATACCTATGAGCATGAAGGGCTCGTAGGGACCTTGGGCATGTACCACCACCTCCAATATTCTTGCCACTACCGTCATGGAGCATGATATTACTTGGAGAGCTAGAGGAGCTTTCACAGCTTGATGGTAAGACGTGAGAGACTATTGCAATGAACATGCGAGCATCATTGGCTAGTGCACATGTTGCATTGCATGGCGAGATACAAAGACCGCCACCACTACTTTGCGACCATCCAATGCCATTATATGATGATGAATTTATCACGATTTTACCCTTTGATCAGCTTTTGACACGTACAAATATTTATCATGATGCCATTCATGAGACTTGGAGAGTACATGGCTCACATGACATAGACGAGGTACACATTTATATGAAACTTTTGACTCTTATTGTCAAATTATCCATAATTATTTATATTAAAATTTCTAATGTGTATCAAATTTCATAATTTATTTTGTTACTTATATATATGTTAAATTATACTTCTGATTTACAGGTCCTCAACAAGCTGAAGCTGAGGATGAGAGTGCAACATCGATCCCTCTGTGGGATGATGCTACAACTCAGATCACATTATATGATGTTACAACCTGTCATACACGGATCATAGCAGCGATAAAGAATATCCCTGTTAATTCAGTGAATCGCCTTGCATTGTCTTTGATGTTGGATAGCATGACTGGGCTTTTAGAGACATACCAAAAGTCTATCCCACGTAGCCACATATTACAGTTCACACATAGGGTCAAGAGGCATGAGGTTAGAGGCCCAGATTCTTGGGAGGTGGTAAAATAGGCCACCAAGTACATTGATGTTCATGGGGAGTTTTTAGCAATCCCTTCGAATCACCCTACTAGACATAGAGGTCCATTCCCACTGAGATATTTTAGTAATCTTCATGCAACCCCTTTTGTGTATGATAAATTCATAGGCGCTTGGGGAAACTTCCCCAACCATGAGAAAGTCATAGTTTATTCCACTAAGAATTTATATTTTGATTTTGTATTACATATTAGGTCATATTACATTGAAGGACACAAGAAAATAGTGTGAGTTCCATAAGAGCCCCATTCATAACACGACTAAGCGTTGGGCCAAGCAGTCACTAGTGGATGAGTTGAAGGCTTCAAAATTAGACACATGTTCTGAATCTGTGACAGAACCTTACAAGGGAAATAACAAAGGGAAGCATATTATTGATGTGGAGCCTAGTGCCACTGTTGCCACCACCAAGATCCAAAAGATTGAGCTTGGAGATCTAGATGAGGGGAAGTGTCTCTTCCACAAACAAACATGGGTTAAGGGTTCTCCACTACAATTAATTATCAATAGTGGAAGCCAAAAAAAACCTCATTTTAGCATGGGTCATGAAGTGGTTGGGCCTAC
>APFE030683070.1:2011-14110 GCA_000404065.3 Pinus taeda | reverse complement strand
AGCATACTTAAGAAATTATTGAACCAATAACTCTCTTTTTCGATCCTCGAGATCACACTAGGTGCAAGAGGAGAGCATAATTCAAGAAGTTATCAATTTTTCCCTTCTTTTTATTGTTGTTGTTTTTTTTTAAGAAATTGGCTACCTAGTTACACTTCCCCAGCAACGGCACCAAAATGTTTGGTCAATTTAGTGTGTCCTAAATTGCTACACTAATTGTCAATCCAAGATTCGTAAGCTGACGAAGTGTGGCACACTATATGTGCAAGATAACCTATTTCTTTTGTCGTTTTAGATTTTTATGTTGTTTTGGGGGCTTTTTATCTTTGTTTATGGAATTCCTATTCCTAAATTTCTAGAAGGAAAGTCTGGTTATAAGTTTTAAGGCAATTATGTCCTTTATAAGGGTTCCCAAAACTTAACACTTCAGAAGGTCTTCGAACATCTAATGAAAAATAACACTTGAATCAAGAATGAAAAGGTGTTGCTAATGAAAACAAGTAATTAATGAACTATTGATTATGAAACTATCATCTCTACGATGAACCACACTGGTTGGTTCGAAACGCGTCGACAAATGGTTTTTTATGTGATTTTGCTGAAATTATACCCTTAACTTGATTTAAGCTACTGCACTCAAGGAAATCAAAGATTGCAAAGAAAATCAAATTAAAATCAAATTACATCATCTATATTTCGATCCCTCGCCAGTTAGTCTCGCTATGGCTTTCGGAGGTAACCGTCAATGAAATGAGAAATCCAATTATCTAATTGCATAAAAGTAAACTAAAATCAAATTAAAACATTCATCTTTCAATCCCTCGCCAGTTAGTCTCGCTATGGCTTTTGGAGGTAATTGTCAATGAAATGAGCAATCCAATTATCTAATTGCAGAAAAGTAAACTAAAATCAAATTACAACATTCATCTTTCAATCCCTCGCCAGTTAGTCTCGCTATGGCTTTCGGAGGTAACTGTCAATGAAATGAGAAATCCAATTATCTAATTGCATAAAAGTAAACTAAAATCAAATTACAACATTTATCTTTCAATCCCTCGCCAGTTAGTCTTGCTATGGCTTTCGGAGGTAACTGTCACTGAAATGAGCAAGTTGATTTTCTAACTAACTTAACAAAGAAAATGAACAAAACTGAACTCAACAAAACAGAACTGGAATTAAAAGAAACTAAGGAAAACAAAATCAACAAAGGATCAATTCCATTTCAATAGTTATTATGAAAATTATATACAAATGCCTGAGTTGCCTACTCTATCCTGAAACCTGCACACACTGATCAACGTTAAACAAAGCTTGTAAAATCATAGACAATAGTGAAATGTTAGAAATACATATACAAATGAATAACTATAAAACATATGCAATGAGAATAAAGAAACGATGCATAAATACTATACAGCAATAATAGAAACGAAACCTCGGTGTGTAGGGGCCCTCTACACAACCTCGACCAATAGGTTATCAATTCAAAATCACGTTCACACAAACATGGAGAACAGAGTCTTCTTATGTATATCTCAAAACACACTTACAGCAGTAAACTAATGTCACGGCACAGTGAGTTCTTAACAACAAAAATTACATTTGAAAAGCTAGCTATTATGCGTATAAGAACACGTTATTTATAACAAAGGTTTCATAATTGTCTTTCTGGAAAAACTACGTGAACAGAGGACACATGAAGAACAATGTCCACAGATTTAGCAGCATGGTCGTCGAGATTACGCAATCTTATTGAAAGCGGCTGTTGGATCCACATCGTGGTCAGCCTACAGCTGTCATCGTGCCTCCAAAGATCTATAAATGGTCACAAAAGTCTTCACGTGCTTGAAAATGGAGTCCTGTTGCCGTAAGACTCTTCTATTTGACCACTGCTTGGCCACCGTTGACCACAACCTTCTTTGATGATTCCAGCTGGACCAATGGGACCTGACCCATGTCCAGGTCATTTCCAACTTGCCCATGTGGCTTGCTTTACCTCATGACACCTGCAACCTGTAGTTTAACAAAAACGACTGCGGAAAGTTGGACCAGCTGCGGAAAGTGACAAGATTCCGCAGCTCATAAGAAAAAATCTAGTTCAAACAGCAACACAAAGACATAGTCAAGAAACCACTTTAAATGCTCTTTTATGACTAATATGCAATGATATTGATAGCTTAGGAGGTTTAGGTGAATGGAAAGGAGCTAGAAAAATGTGTAGGAAAGATGCAAGTTTGGGGCTCAACAAGCTTCTTAATCATAAAGCAGGACCAGGTCTCCTTCTAAGAAAACGTGAGGCTTGACATTTTTTTTGTATTGTGCCTTGATTCGTTTCTTATGTGCTTCGTTAGCCAATGCAACTTCACGACAGGTTTCATCAAGATGGATGAGTTCTAATAAACGCGCTTCTTCATCAGAAGTGTCGGGTAACACGGCAATCGCGAGTTTGAGAGATGAAATTTCACATTGTATCAGCAATATTGCCTCCAGACCATACACCAATTGAAAGGGTGTGAATCCAGTTGCATTCCTAATTGAGTTCGATATGCCTACAAAGTAGAGTACAGGATTAAATGCCGGTTTGTTTTATGAACCCCTCTCATTTTTTGAAGCATTTGCTTCAGAACTTGGTTGATGGCCTCAACTAGTCCATTAGCTTGTTGGTAATAAGGAGTGGAACTATCATGTGAAAGTCCTAACTTGGCAGTTAACTCACTCATCATGTGATTGTGAAAATGAGACCCATGATCTATAACTATAGCCTGTAATACACCAAACTAGGAAACCACATGGTTGAAAAGGAAAAGTGCAGTCGTCTCGCCACTGTTGTTTAATGTTGGCATCGCCTCCGCCCATTTTTTGAAATAGTCAACGACAACTATAATGTACCCATGCCCCCGGGCCGACGTGGGGTTACATGTCATGAAGTCAATGCCCCATTTGGAGAATGGTCCAAGAGTGATGATAGGATGCAATGGTGCAGGTGGTAATATAGCTTTATGGTCAGAGATCTGGCATGCATGACAGCTTCTAACGGAAATAATGCAATCTTTGAATATGGTAGGCCAGAATTAACCAACACGAAGAATTCTCTATGAGGTAGCATAACCAGAGAAGTGTCCACCACAAGCACCTGAATGGAAATCATTCAAAACTTTCTCAGCTTCCTCATGAGTGAGGCACCTTCATAAAATCGTATCGATACCATGACGATAAAGAGTGTCACCAATGATCAGATAATCTTTGGCTTGGTATCAGATACGTCACTGTTGTGAGTGAGAGGTATCGGGCCAGAAAGTTTGGGTCTAGAGATAAATCAATATATCTCCATACCACGGGTCAGATGATGAAATCAGGAACAGAGACTCATCCAGAATTGATGGTTCTAATGTTGAATCAATGGTATTCGAGGGAAGGTCGCAAAGAAGCTCGGTAAAAACTAGAGATTTCTTTGATTTAGACTTGATGAATTCCAAATCAAATTCTTGCAAAATGATGATCCATTTTGAGTATTTTCCCACCAGCAATTGATGTGACAAAATATATGTCATAGGGTTGTAATCTGAAATGACAATGGTCTTTCGGAGTAGGATATAGTGGCAAAATCTTTGTACCACTTGAACAACAGCCAGAGCTAACTTTTCTACGTAAGAGTACTTAACTTCTATATCATTGAGATTTCGACTCAAATAATATATCGAATGTTCTATCCCATCTTCTTCTTGGACTAAAGTCATTCCAATGGTTGTATCTGCAGTGGCGAGATGCAGGAAGTAGTCATTTTGATAATTTGGGGAATACATTAATGATGCTCTAATCAAGGTATCTTTAAGAGCATAAAAGGAATCTTGCGCAACCTGATCCCAATCCCCTTTGTCAAAAGATGAGTAAATCTTTTAGCCAGTTCAGCATAATTGGGAATGAACCTCCTCAGAAAGTTAGCCTTCCCTTGGAGTCTCTGTAACTATAGTAGATTGCAAGGTGGAGGCAAGTCAAGAATTGCATGAACCTTAAGTGGGTCAAGTCAAATTCCTTCCTTAGACACTACGAATCCAAGCAAACAGCCAAAACCAACACAAAACACACATTTGTGTGGATTGAGTCATATTTTGTAGTATCAGCACCGTAAAAATATAGCTCTTAAATGCTGCGAGTGATCAGTCCGCTTTCGTGAATGAGCAAGTAAATCATCAAGATATGGTTGAAAAATATGTTTGATGTCATGGAAAGCATAGTTCATTGCCCTCTAAAAATTTGCCCCTACATTCTTCAAACCAAATGGGAGTTTCCTATACGCGAATGTGCCCCATGGAAAATTAAAAACAGTTTTTGATTGGTCTTCTAGGCGGATATTGATTTGATTATAGCCTGAAAAACCATCCATGAATGATAATATTTCACAATCAACACATTCATCAATAACATGTTCGATAAAGGGAGTGGGATAATTGCCTTTTGGACAAGCCTGATTAGCATCCCTATAGTCGACACACGCTCGTATTGTCCCTTGTTTCTTCATGACAGGAAAAATATTGGAAACCCAATCAGTAAGAGGAACAAGGTATATGAAACCAACATGCAAAATATTTTCAACTTCTATTTTAATGGCAGCAACCTTCTTTAGATGAATAAGATGGAGGCGTTGTCACACTGGTTTGACATCAGGAAACATTTTGATTTCATGTTCAACTATACTAGAGTCAATTCCTAGCATCTCCTCATATGACCATGCAAACATATCTCAGAATTCATGGAAGAGAGCATGATAAATATCAAGTTCTGATGGAGAACAAGATTTCCCAACATGAATGTTTTCTACAACTTTAGGTTTGGTCGAAATATTGATAGAAATTGTTTCTTCGATATTTGACCGATTTCGCTCAGAATCTACTGTATCTCTGAAAATAGAATTCAGAAGGAAATCAACAACTGAAGGGTGAATAAGTTCATTTGAAAAATCTTCCATGTGATCTGGAAGATGGGAATGATGATGATTAACTTCCCATGGTTCTTCTTTCGTCATCATTGATTGGATGATTCCTTCATCAGTAGAAAATATATGTGAAAAAGGATTGGAGGAAGTACCATATTCTAATGAATAGTCTACCCATACGATTGGTGAAGATGGATTTGGGTTCGCCGCACAAGACAAAAATATTGATTGCTATGCAAGCTCAATAGGGCTTAGCGGCATCATTTCATTATTACTATCAACTTCAACTCTATTGTTAATCTTCCTTAAGTCAGATGAAGTGGAAGATATCATGTTGCAGATCTCAACTTTTGCCAGTTCCGCCAATTTTGATGGTGACGATAGTGAAAAGTACCCAATAGGGAAGGATTCTTGAAGAGACCTACACCAATGTTTTGAAGAGATAGTGGGGGTTTGTGTACTAACGGAATGCTTCCAGTAGCCTGTGAACTAGAGGCGAAGAAGGCAAGTTGATCAATAACTATGATTCCACCCCTATGAGGGAATGCAATCGTACGAAAGTATGTTGAAACCACAGTAGCCATAGCATAAACCCACAGTCTTCCTAGCAAAATGTTGTAGTCAAGGGGTCCATTAACAACCTCAACTTCAACAGTTATTGTTTCCCCCCCTAGTTCGATTTGCAAATTGCTCAATATTCCACAAGGTGTATATGTGCGACCATCATAAGCTTTTAACATTTTTGGTGAACGTGACAAAGGTGATGAGCCAAGTGTTTTCTAGCAATTCATAAACATAATACATGTAGATGCCCCCTTGTCAATAATGGTTCGGTGAATAAGTTTATTTAAGGCATTTACTTGAATCAGGAATTCTAATTTTGCTAGTAATTGTGGCATATAACCCGCATGGTTGAAAACCACAAGATTGGAATCAGTTGTATCGATTTCACCAATTGCTGACAACAAAGCCTGCTTTTAGGAGGGACAGTTTTGAAGTACCTCGAGTGTAGACATAGCAGAAGGTGACTGACCCAAATCTTCTACTATGTTATATTTCTGTGTAGCTTGAGCTCGAGGGGTAAATGTTGATTTAGTACAACTCCTTTAGGTGATTTTATTGTTAAATTTGGTGCAATAGATGGTGGAATAGGATCAAACAAAGTTGAAGTCGAAGGATTAGGTTGATCAGCCTGGTTATTCAAAGACAACAGTTGATTTCCATAATCTTTACTTCATGTTGACACCAAAACTTCAATTTTAGGCATAGAGGTGGATAACATAAGCACCTGGGAAGTGGAAGCACGGTCTGTAGTAACCACATTTGTCTCCGGTTTTGGAAAAGGATAAATCAACACCACAGATGTATTATAAGTCTTAAGAATCTTTGAGACTTCAGATCAGTGAGCACAATCTCGCATAAAGTGCTCATCGTTACAGATCAAACATGGGTAACGAGGTTTCCTAGCCGAAGGAGAGGAAGCAGGTGATTTCTATTATGGGGAATTATTTTGTTTTTTCTTGTTTTTCCCCTTCTTCTTGCTTACTGGTTTCTTTTCATTCTTTCCCTTTTCAGATGACAAAACATTGATTTTGGAAGCAAGAGTATTATCAAGTGCATTTGTAGTTTGATTGGAAATGGCAAGTGTTTGACCAGATGGTCTACCTGTCATTTGTGTGCTCAAAGAACTAATCACACCATCATCGGCATGAGATTCCTTACTCAATGGTGGTGGAGGAACAGTGAAATATGGTCGGCGTGCATTCAAGATCTTGTCATAGAGCGTGCCAGACTGTATATAAATCAAGTCCAAATATTGAGCACGAGCAATTACTTGCCCTTCAGTGACAACTCCACCTTTCGCCACATCCTCGGTGATAGATGGCAACAAGGATTTTATAAACCACTCAGCTAAAAGCTGATCAGGAACATAAGTTTTAATCATTCGACGACAACGACACCACTCATGAATATGATCAGAAATATGAGTAGCAGTAGTCTGTTTAAAGTTGATTAATAGTTTCGTTCCAATTTCATATCGTATGGGTAACTGGAAGTGGTTTAAAAATGTGGTAGCTAAGGTAGTAAAGTCATCAAAAGAAGCTCATGGTAACTCAATGTACCACTTCACAGTCGGACCAGTAAGTGTTCTCTGGAAAAGACGTAGTCTAACTGAATCATCATTCAAGGAGTTTAATGAACACCATAAATGAAAAGCCATGACATGGTTGGATGGGTCTTCTCCAGGGTTTCAATTGAATTCTGGAATATCGGAAGGTAATTTATGAGAATCACCGGCCACCAAGGTGCATAAAGAATTGGGTCATTGGTGAGCCGGTTTCGATCTGGTAATTCAAGAGTTGCAACAAGAGGCAACTGTCTATTGAGGTTAGGTTGAGCATATCCAGGATAAGATGGGATTGCCTGAGCAATAGGCCTTTTCATACCAACATAAGGAATTTGTTGCTAGTAACCTTGATAAGGGTAAGTTTGTTGAGCAAATACGATATAAGTTGTTGTTGAGCACTAGGATACATTTGTTGTTGTCCAAACCCAACATAGGTTTGTTGACAAGGACCTGGGTAAATTTGTTGCTGACCAAACCTAGCATAGGCTTGTTGACCAAGTCCAGGCTGAGGTTGGTATTGTTGGAATTGTTGTTATTCGTATTGGGGCTGCCAAGGCTATTGAAGCAACTGTTGTTGTTGTTGATACAACGGTTTTTGATTTAACGGTTGTTGTCGACCAATGTAAGCTTGACCAGGTTGTGAATACACTAAACCAGTGTAAGTCTAATTCATTCCAGTAAAAGGTAAACTGGCCTGAGGTTGTTGGACTCCAGGCACAACTGGTTGTTGTAAAACTGCCTCAGAAGGCTGAAACTTGGGGGTCTGAGGTTGAAGGACCAACTTGCACAGGTTGAGATACAACAATCTGAGCTTATGATTGCAGTAAATATGTAACAACAGGCGTAGTAGGTATGGATGAGACAAATTGCATAGGTTGTGATGGATACACAAGCCTAGGTTGAATGGGCATTGTTGGCTGCCACTAAAAAATAGTCATTCTAGGTTGACCTAAAGACGACAGTATACCAACATATGGTTGGTCCCCCGAAAATGGAGGATAAGGAGAATGTGCATATTGTTCTCCATATGGGGGTAGTCCAGTGTAAAGCAAATACATAGGATGGTAACCAGATGAACCAGCTTGATATTGACTTAATGGGTCCAGTTGTTCGGTATCCGTTAATGAAGGACCAGACAAAATTCCAGTAGAGGACATTGGTGAAGACCAAGGGCTAGAAGAAACACCTGAGTGGGTTCCCAATAAATATTGGTAACCCGATGAGACGGACGGAACACCATACAAGTGTGACTCAGGTGTCGCAGTAAACATCGAAGAGGTTGCGACAAAATATTCTTTTGTAGCTGTAATAGATGGTACAGTCTGGGATGTTGACTCTGCCGTATTCAAATTTCCAAATAAATTTCCTAACGAATCAACAGGTGTCTGAAAGTAAACAAGATCAAAAGGAGCAGTAAAATGAGGAGTATGAGGATACAGATAAAATCCAGTTCCAAAATAGAATGGAGTTTTGTGTGTTTCTACCTCAAGTTCCTCTTCCATCGAAATCAAACCAAGTGGAAGAATTTCATCGTCGGGTCCCTAATAGATTTCTGGTATTTGTTCCTAAGGTAAAGAGGAAGTCTCGACAGTTATGGATGTCTGAGGATATACCAGCCGATCTTCTTCCGGTATGGTAACAACTTCTGGTCGTTCAACCTCTAGATCCAAGTGTTCTGGTAAAAGAACAAGTTCAGGTTGGGCTTCTTGAACAACTTCTGGTTTAGAAGTAACCTATGATTGAACAATGATTGGTTCAGGATCAACTTCTGGTTGAGCATATTCAATTTCAAAAGTAATTTCTTGTTGAACAACTTTGGGTTGAGAATCAACTTGTTGTTGAACAACTTGGGTTACCGTTTCATAAGATTCAGTGCTAGTTTCCTCAGGTAATTGTGGAGATTCGACTTCAGTAACAAATGTACCAGTAAACGAGGTCATAGTACTTACTGGTATAGGTTTTTCTGGTAATTTAGATGAAGAACCAAAAGTTTGTGAAGTACTGGATCCAGTCAAACGAGACCGCTTCGACCGGATAGGTGTAGCTTCAAGCAGTAAAGGTGCTTTACTCGCTGCTCTTCGTGAACGACAGGGTAAGGGTTGATGTTCCTCCACGATTTCTAATTGATTTTATTACAAAAAAACAAAAAAAACAAAAAGGGGTAAGCTAGGAAAAAAGGTTTACCAAGCAACTGTGAACTGCATAATACCTCTCGGCGAACCAAGAAGTACGGGCGGGCAATCTTCCCGAATGTTGTGTTCGGTGTATCACAATGTACAAGGCGGCTGACTTGGTTACCTAAGGATGGATAGCAACCTAGTTTTTTCCTCCCATATATACCCAAAAGTACGTGGAGGCCCAATCCATATTAGCGTTGTCTAATGTGAAACCGCACAGTGAGAGCATTCCTTTATACTTTGCGTACTATAACGCCGCCCTATATACCCGAAGGTACGCGGATGAGCTATGATATACTCACGTACATGGAATGAGATATCACACTCAAAATGTATCTCAGACAAGTTAGCGACAGCTGCTATGTTTTACGACGCCGGAACATGTCTCTAGCCTAGAACCTCTAAATGTTTTTTGTTACGTTACAATGCTCCATTAGGTTAATTGAGGTTAATTTTAAGTTGATCTTGATTAAGAATTTGCCTTTCAAGGTTCACCACATGATGCATTTGAAATTCCTAGAATGCAACTAATATGATAAGCATTATTTTCATTCAATTTGAACAATGAAAACCTTAGCTAGTAGGGACAAAGCAATCAGATTCTTTTAATAAAAGAACAAAGAACACATCTAATGCAATTTCCCTAAACTATTCCTATGAGCACACACAAACTCTTTCAATGCACAATGCAAGTTTTTCTTTTCAATTCCCTTAATGTTGAGATGAACAAAAGGAAACTAATGCACATACAATCAATCAATCTTTTTGCAAGAACGAAGACTTTATGACAGTTCCTTTTCGAAAGAAATAAAGACTTTTACGACACTTTATTTTGAACAAATATTAATCGATTATAAACTAACTTTGACAAATAATTGATAGTGATAAAGAAATAATTTAAGAAACACTAAACAATCAAGGCCAAAAAAGGGCTAGCAAAGGAAACACAAATTTATTTCAGAGAGATAACAATCATTGATCATTCAGCAAGCAGAAACAGAAGGAAATTTGGGAAAAATCAAGTCAAAGGAGGGATCTTTTGACCTAAGGAGGATCAACGCAGCCCTGAATAGGAGACAATGCACTTCAGAGCACTCTCCTCAAGCCAAGGGTGCTCTGCAACACTCTTTCTCTTGACCAAACCTACGCTGGTGCCAGAGAGGCCATCCTAGGGGCTTGCAAGCACAATTTTTACCAAAAACACATCAAAAAGGGTTGAAACAAGATCAATGGAAGCAACTAAAGTCTACTAGGGTGTACTAGGATGAAGGTAAAGTACCCGGAATGTTGATTGTTCCCCATTGGAGTCGCCAATTTGTTATGTGGAATTTTAAATCTACGAATAAATACAATTTCCCTAGGTGGGTAGCTACACCTAGAACAACAGATTTAAAGCGCTTAACCTTTTTCTATAGAAGATAAATAAGACAAGGGACCTACTTGTTATCTTTTGCTTTCCCTTTGTCTCCTTTGTTTGGCTCTCGTCGCTCCTTCTCGAACTTAATCCGCTCGACAAGTACCTGCAATCATAAACAGAGGACAAAAACCAATCAAAGCAAGAGATCTATCTACTATAAGCAAATGGAATCGAAAGAATTTACACATTTAATCATCATACATAAAGATATATCATATATAGTCAGAGGACTTGTAATCTTTCATTGTTTATGTTGCATTCAAAAATGTATAAAATGGATCAAATTTTATTTCGGCATAAAATAGCGAGACTACTTAAAATGTCTTAATTATAAAAATTATTTTTATAGTGAGATTGCTTAAAATGTTTATAAAAAATCAATTTCTTTATATAATGTATATATAGTTATTTTTTAACTTTTAATTACTGCATTTCTTCATAAAGTTGATATAAGATTATGTTGTTTCATATGGACATCAAAATATTTTATTTATGGTTGAGAGTGAGAGTAAAATATTTTTATCACTTCTTAGTATAGACAAGGAGTGAAATTATTCATGTTTTATTATAGTTTTAAATAAACAACTCAAACATATATATTCATTTTTATTTTGTTATTATATATTGTATTTATACTTGAGAGAGTTAAATATTTTTACCACTTCTCCTTAGTATGACCACTGAGAGTGAGATTACTGATTTTTATAATATTTTTAATTAAACAACCAAACATGCATATTTATTTTTATTTTTTATTATACCTCACATTTTTTATTTAAATATTTTTTTAAAGAGACACATGCCAACTCCAAATTGGACACAGACATACTTACGCATCTCTCTCATACTAGACTGTTGCTCAACTAAAAAGGATTTAACTTTCTAGAAGATATTGATTTTTGGAAGAAATTTCAAAATGTTATTATTAGGTGGATGGTAGGAATTTCACCTTGTTGAAATATTCTCGAATATTCATAATAGTATACACAAATCAATGATTGATTTGAGATTTATCTATTTTGTTCCATGTTTTTTAATATGTATATTGGTTTAATTTTTATATTAAATTTTTCTTATAATAATAATTTAAAATAAAATTATAATTTAGTTAGCTTTTATGATTTTTTTAATTGCGTCAGTGCTCTCGAGCCTAGTATGGTAGAGATGTTGTAATGTAATGTTTAACATTTTGACTAAGTCAAATTAGACAAAACCGGTCTAGATCCATCTTAACCCTAGATCTATCAACCTTCGAGAGGGATCAAATCTCTCGAGGTCCAAACCTCTTTTTTAGTGCAAAATTTTAGGAAAGGTTTGCACCCTAGAGATTCAATCGCTCTCAGCACTTGATAGATTCAAGGTTAATATGGATTTAGGTTGGTTATATAAGACTACATAATATCTATAATTGTAACTATGGGTCTCTTTCTTATTCCATCTTTCT
>APFE030683061.1:5084-22348 GCA_000404065.3 Pinus taeda | reverse complement strand
CATGTTCAAAATATCTATTCATTCATCTCTAATGGCTTTTAATAGAAGGGCTTTCAAGGTCTCCTCATCTAAGTTACTCATTTTTGCTCTTTTCAGATATTATTGAAATCTTTCAAGTAAATCCTCCAAGTTTTCATCTTCTCTTTGCACCATTTTGAATACCTCATCCTTGTGATTGGTGGGCATACAATAGTCCAGGTACCTATCTCACAAAAAAATTTGTATCCTGACCCATTGCAACCTTTCATCCCTTTTTACCAGTATGATTCCACATTACATGGAACACATACAATTCTTGTCATGATGCTTTTCCCAAGAAATTTCCAAGATGATAGTCTTTTACGAATCATAATGATCAATTTAAGCAAGATGACAATCTCTAACATTATCTGGATGAACATTATGCAAAATGGTCTAACATTATTGTTTGGTCAATTTAGTGTGATCTAAATTGCTAATTAAAATGTCAATCCGGGGTTCGTAAACTGACGAAGTGAAGTGTACTATATGTACTAGATAACCATTTCCTTAGTCTTTTGTCGTTTTTGAGTTTTTTTTTTTTAGTTTTTGTTTTTGGATTTTATCTTTCCCTATGTGTGTGGCGAGGAGAAGTAAGTATGGAGTATAGAATGGTGATGGTTTTCACAGTGATTTTCTCCAAACTTGAAAGTGCTCAAAAAGAAAGCTTTAAAACAAACTAAACTGAAATCAATTCTTAAGAGGAAATAAATGCATCAAACAGTGAACTAATGACAATGGCCCAGTATCCTTGCTGTTGAATGAAAAGAAAGTAAAAACTAAAAGCAACTCAAACTAAAAGCAAAGCAACTAATTCACACTACTTAAACTCTTCAGATCCTTTACCCTTCAGCTCAATCTACCTTGTGGGACGCAATCATGAACAAGTCAAGCAATATGATATCTAAATGGCAAGAAATTAAATTGCATAAAAGAAACTAGTCACACTACTTGAACTCTTCTAGTCCTTTACCCTTAAGCTCAATCTACCTTGTGGGAAGCAACCATGAATAAGTTTAAGCAATATGATAACTAAATCACACTACAGTTAGTAATATTCTGATTTCTTGCTAATAGAGTCACTTGATTATAGAAAGAAACCATAAACTGGTGAGCAATATGATATCTAAATAACAGAAAAATAAATAAGCAAATCACAACTTGGAAAAGGCAGTGCTGAAATTAAACTTCAGAAAATGAAAGTTAGCAGGAAGGACAAGATGATCTCATATGCCAATAGTTATCAAAAAGATGAAAATTTGCCCGGGCTGCCTAAGAAAACCTGCAGAAAAGAACTGATCAGTTGACAGCTATAAGAAAACAGAGGTGAAAATATAAACAACAGTGAGTTAAGAAACATCAAACAATGTGTTATGTACAAGCTAATGATTATAAAAACAAAAACATAATAAAACAAAATGGAAACTTTATAAGGCTTCAGCGCGCAGGGCCCTTTGCCACTTCAGCGAGTCAACGAGTAGTCACACGAATAAACTCAGAAAAGTCTTCTCATATATTAAAACAACAACATATATAAACAGTGGGGTGATAACACATCAGTTCAGAATTCACATCTCCCAAAAAAAAAAGCTCCTCTACAGCGTTCATCGACGCGTTATTTATAATGGCAAAATGCTAAAACTAACCAACTAACTCCTACGCTATTGACTGTGTTGCCAAAGACACGTAGATCCCTTCAGCCGAGATCTAGCGTAACTGTCATCATGTCTATTAAATCTCCGGAGTGGTAGCTGTTGGATTCAGGTTACCGGAATGATCTGCAGGTGTGTCGGTGTCTTCGTGAGCTGAGGACTGTGCCACGTAACGTTCACATGCTCAAAACAGAGACGTGCCACCGCTGAATTCCTTGGTTGGCTTTGTCTTTGACCTTCGTTGAACGTGACCTTCCATGGATGATTTGGATGATTTGAAGGGACACGTTCCATGTATCTGTCACCTGGAGCTTGCCCATGTAGCTCGTTTCAGTTGACAGCTATAAGAAAACAGATGTGAAAATATAAACAACAGTGAGTTAAGAAACATCAAACAATGTGTTATGTACAAGCTAATGATTATAAAAACAAAAACATAATAAAACAAAATGGAAACTTTATAAGGCTTCAGCGCGCAGGGGCCCTTTGCCACTTCAGCCAGTCAACGAGTAGTCACACGAATAAACTCAGAAAAGTCTTCTCATATATTAAAACAACAACATATATAAATAGTGGGGTGATAACACATCAGTTCAGAATTCACATCTCCCAAAAAAAAAAGCTCCTCTACAGCGTTCATCGACGCGTTATTTATAATGGCAAAATGCTAAAACTAACCAACTAACTCCTACGCTATTGACTGTGTTGCCAAAGACACGTAGATCCCTTCAGCCGAGATCTAGCGTAACTGTCATCATGTCTATTAAATCTCCGGAGTGGTAGCTGTTGGATTCAGGTTACCGGAATGATCTGCAGGTGTGTCGGTGTCTTCGTGAGCTGAGGACTGTGCCACGTAACGTTCACATGCTCAAAACAGAGACATGCCACCACTGAATTCCTTGGTTGGCTTTGTCTTTGACCTTCGTTGAACGTGACCTTCCATGGATGATTTGGATGATTTGAAGGGACACGTTCCATGTATCTGTCACCTGGAGCTTGCCCATGTAGCTCGTTTCTTCATAGGACACCTGTAGCACAAATTTTAACAAAATAGCTGCGGAATCCTGTGCTAGCTGCGAAAACCTGTGCTGGCTGCGGAAAGTGACAAGTTTCCACAGCAAAAAACTAAACCAAACAACAGTCATAAGCATAATCAGAAAACCATATAAAAAGTTCTTTTTAGACTATAATGCAATGATTTAACAACTGGGTGGATGAAGTGGAAAAAGAAGGCTGAGAGGGTGTATAGGAAGGTGCAGGTTTGAGGCTTGACAGGTGGTAAGGAGTGGACTCTCTGTGCTTGATCTTGAGTTGGCTTAACATATTTTCAATGATGTGGGATGTAAATTGACTGCCCTGATCAGTGACCAACTCTCTAGGGTATCCAAACTTATAAAACACATTCTCCCTCAAGAATTCAACCACTTTTTATTATGTGGCTCCCTTGATAGCTTTGGCTTCAGCCCACTTTGTTAAGTAGTCAATGCACACAATGATGTACTTCTTTTGTCTTGATGGAGGGTCAATGGGCCCAATGAAATCGATGCCCCACTTGTCAAATGGCTCGAAAGTCAGTCGAGGTTGCAGAGGCATTTCATCTGTGGGGGTAGGCTTCCCCATCCTTTGGCACCAATCACACTGGCTGGTATACCTTTGTACATCTTGGTGGAGAGTGGGCCAGTAATAACCAACTTGTAGTACCTTGAATGTTGTTCTTTTAGTTGCAAAGTGACCTCCAAAAGGCCCATCATGAGAAGCCAAAAGGATTTCAAAAAACTTCTCCTCCTTGACACATCTTCTCGGAATTTGATCTGGACCCATATTGAAGAGATTGCCCCAATCCAAGTGAATGGGGCACTTTTTCTTATGATTCTGCTCTTTTCCTTAGAGGACAAATTTGGAGAGAACTGTGCAAATACCAAGTAGTTTTCTATGCCAACAAACCATGGAGAGAGAACTGAAATGGCGAATAAATGTTCATTTGGTAGCTGATCATCAATGATTCCTTCCTCACTTGCAGGCAAAGTCAATCCGGATAAAACAATCTGCAACTACATTCTCTTTGCCTGGCTTATCAATAATAGTCAGATCAAATTGTTGCAATAAAAGTAACCATCTAATCATCTCGGCATTTACACCAGGTTTGTTCATCAAATATTTAATTGCAACATGGTTGGTATGTACAAATGTTTGGTAACCAGTAATGTAATGCCTAAATTTATTCAATGAATGGATAACAACTAGGAGCTCTTTTTCAATTACTGTGTAGCTTAACTCGGCTTTCGACAGATTCTTGTTGATGAAGTAAATGACATAAGGTAGCTTGTCATCTACCTGGCCTAGAGTTGCTCCTATAGCTTTGTGAGAGGCATTGACATGAATGTGAAAAGGAAGAGCCCAGTTTGGGCCTCGAAGAATGGGTGCAATAGTCAATTTGTCGTTTAGGGTTTCTAGGACCTCTTGGCAGCTTTCTGACCATAAAAATTCGGAGTCTTTGGCCAATAATCCAAATAAGGGAGGGGCTACCTTGCTGAAATTTTTTATAAATCTCCTATAATAACTGGCTAACCCTGAGAAACTTATGAAATCCCTCTGCTTCTGTGGAGTAGGGACCCTTTTTATTATGGCTATCTTATTTGGGTCTACTTGCAGTCCTTCCTGGGATATTGAGTGACCTAGAACCGTCCATGAAGTCATTAAGAATTCACATTTTTCGAGACTAAGCGATAAGTTCATTTCAATGAATTTGTTTAACACCTTTGCCATGTTAGAGAGAGCCTCGTGGAAATCACACCCATAGGGGCTGAAATCATCCATATAAATTTCTATTGCATCATGGACTAACTCTACAAAGATACTCAAGACTGCTCTCTAGAAAGTGGCAGGGGCATTGCATAAACCAAAAGGAAGGACCCTATAAGGAAACGTACCCCAAGGACAAGTGAAGGTGGTTTTCTCCTGGTCCCCTGGGTTGATCTAGATTTGATTGTACCGGCTGAATCCATCCAGGAAAGAGAAGGACTTATTTCTTGCCAGACCATCTAATACTTCATCAATAAAGGTAGAGGGAAATGGTCCTTATTTGTGGCTTTGTTTAGCTCTGGGTAATCCACATAGATCCTCCACTTTCCATTTTTCTTTGGAACCAACACCAGAGCAGACACTCACTCACTGTCCAAAACAGGGTAATCCAACAACTTCTGCAGTTATTCTTTGACTATATCCTTGAGGGTTGGATTCATTCTCCTTTGGGGTTGGTGGACTGGCTTGCAACCTTCCTTCATGTAAATGTGGTGAGTACACACCGAAGGGTGCACTCCCTTCCCTTTTTAATTCCAAGCAAAGGCATCGAAATGGTCTCTTAACATGTTAAATAACTCCTCTTCTTGGTGTACAGAGAGAGAGGGGTTGATTTTCAATGCTCTTTCAAGGCTGAATTCTATTGTCTTGACATGAGTGGGGTTTGAGTCAGTTGGGCATAGATGAATCTGACGATTTTTTTGGCTTCCTTCACTACTTCCTCTAGAGTCATGGTGTTGAGAGTTTGATTTTGGAGGATGTGCTCAATCAAGTCATCTTCATCAGGTTGTCCTCCTCCTACGGTAGTTTCTAGAGTATAGATTTGGGAGAAGTAGACTTCATCTTCTTCCTCCTCTTCTAGCCATAAAGGTAAGTCATGCTTTAGGGATGGTTGAGCAGGAGGGTACAGGACCAATTGTTTGGACAAATGCCCATTTTTTTGATGGTCATATTTCTAGCCCTACAGCTTATGTAGGCATCGATAGTGGCTAACTAAGGCCTCCCAAGGATGAGAGGATAACCATTGAATTTGGTCTTAGGGTGGAGAACTAAGAAGTCAGCAGGGTATTCCCATGAATCAATGGAGACCATCGCATCCTCAAAAATTCCCTCATGAGCTACTGTGGATCGGTCTGCAAGCTGCAAGACTGTTGTGGTCTTCCTTAATGATCCCTGGAGATTCAGATTGAGCATAGTGTCCTTAGTCATCACATTGATGGCAACCCCAAGGTCAATCAACTTATTGGGAAGAATGGTGCCATCGATGTGTACATCTCCTACAGGACTCCCAAGATCTAGATACTTTAGGCAAATTACCCACCCCATCAGTAAGTCAAACAACTATCCAATGACTTTAATGTTAGGGGTGTCTTTCTTTCGCCTTCCTGGATGTTTGAGAGACTTCTCTTTGATTAGCTTGTTGTAGATGGGGACATCTTTGATAGCTTGGACAAGCGGGATTTTGACACACAAATTTTTCAACTCACCCAAAAGTTCAGTCTCTTTTGGGGTGTGCTGGACTGGATGGGTTAACCTTTCAGGAAAGGGGGGTGGATTAACTCTAGGTACACTTTCCTCTCTTTCCTTCTCACTCTCCTTAGGTGGAGATGGAGGTTGGTTATCCAGGAGCACTCTCCCAGACCTAAGGTTAATTTCATGAATTTCCACAACATAGGCAGGGTGGATGTTTCTCCACTGTAGACTGTTGTGTCTGTCTGTTGTTTGGGTTCGGGTTTGGTTGGGCAGGCATTTGAGGTTGTTTAGGTGGAGCAGAGTGTAGGAGTTGTAGTTGAGATGGAGGTGAAGGCAATAGAGCTGAAGCTTGGTTGTATTGGAGCCTCCACCCCTAGGGTGGTGCATTCCAATGAGTTTGTGGAGGAGTATATGGTTGAAATGGTTGGTTGGCCGATTGGGAATGGTATTGAGGTGCAAAAGACCAAGGAGAAGGTGTAGACCAATAAGGATGAGCAGGGCAGCACCAAGGGGGAATGGATGTGTTTTGGTTAGGGTTGTAATATGAATAAGATGACCCTTGCATGCCCTGCTGGTATGGTCAAGGTCCATGAGGCCTCCTTTGATTTATGTAGAAGAGTTATTCAGTCACCCCTTCGGTTCCCTAATACACAGCTTTTAATCCAGGCAGAGAAGGGCACTTGTCTGTGGAGTTTTTTTCCTCATAGACCGAACATATTTCTATAAGGTTCAATGGACATTCATTCCTAGGGCACCTCCTTGTGCATCTAGGGCAGAAGATGGCTAATGCTCTCTCTGCTTCCTCCTTCTTTCTCTTGATTTGCATAGTGTCCATTTGTAGAGCAAGGGTTTGTAGTATTTCACTCTTAAAGTCTTCCAACATGTTCCCAATATCACTTTTTATGGATGTATTGGAAGAGGATGAACTAGCCACCGCTTGACTGGCCCTACCCTTCTTTCTGGCTGCCCTAGAATGATTCTTGAAAGCTGTCTTGATATCATCATAGGGTAACTGGTAGATGTCCCCTCCTTATAGTAGGTTTAGGGTTTCTAGGAGATATTCCGTGATCCCCCTGAGAAGGACTAACTTAAGTGATTCGGGATCAAGGGTGCACTTGGCCCTTTTGTAGCTGAGTTGAAACATTTCCTCATAATCCTTTAAGGACTCATCATGTCCCAAGGTCATTCTAAAAGTTTCCTCTTTGGTATCTTTGGACCTGCAGTAGTCCTTATACTTGTTGTTGAAAGCTTGTTGCATTTGAGCCGAAGTGGTGATATTATCCCTAGGTAAACCCATGAACCAGTGCAGGGCTGCATCCTTGAGAGTGGATGTGAATAATTTCAACTTTTGATCATCAGAGGTGTAATCATAAGTTCTGCATATGACAAAAAATTCAAACAAAAAAGTATGTGGATCATCTAAGGTTAGGCCATGGAAGTGAGGAAGAGCAGAGGGTTTTTTTTTCATCTTGGCATCCCCATTATTTTCTTTGATGGGAAAAGCACCCTCAATTATTTCCATGTATCCCCTCTCATATCTATTTTAAGTCATTATGCCAGTTGGTGGAATAATTTATTCTTCTTCTCCTATAGGCTCTTCAAAAATCTATGGTTGTTCGCCTAAGGGGTCCTCTAGCTCACAACCATCGAAGAAGAGGGAAGGTTGGCTATTTGAAGTGGTGGGAGCATTTGGTCGAAATTTTCCTAAGTTATCCCTATTCCTACGAGGCATGAGAGTGTTTTTTGTTTTTTTAGAGTTTTAAACTGCTTGTAGAATTGAAAGAAAACATAACTAAATTACAACTATTTGTTCAATGGAACTAGTTGGAGAGTGAAAGAGATAATAAAAAGGAAGAACGAAAGAAGAAAGCGTATCTAATCAAACACCTCCCCGACAACAGTGCCAAAAAGTGATGCACCAGTATTGCAGTAAGGATGTTGCAACTCTTGGGGCTACTGACTTTACTTCATAACCCTTGGGTTCGTACAAACTTGGAGGTGACAGTGTTGTATACACAAATAGATGTAGTTGGTCTACTCTTTGTCACTGTTGGGCTGAGGCTATAGACCACTAGGGTTTCTCAAACCAGCCTTCTATTGAGTTAGAAGAAGTCTGATTACCAATTGGAGAGGGGAACTTTACTCTAATTGGGAGAAAAGAAATGTTGCATATTGCAAGAATGTAAGGCTGAAAAAATGCTTGCAAAATTACATGAAATCCTCTATCTACTTGCTAACAAACCTTGCTTGCAAAATAACCCTACTTTAACACATGTGAGGTTTTAATTAATCTAAGCATGAAATCTGATCTAGAGAGTACTAACTGTTGTGTGCATGAATAAATATAAAAGGACTATTTTTCTTTAATATTTTGCTTGAAAAATGTAAATGCTAATCTTTCTTTGTTCTTTGGTAGGGGAGAGAGGTGTGGAGGAAGAGAAGTACAATGGTTCTGATGGCTTGGAGGTCAAGTAGGGGCCTAATCTTGGCTTTAGTGATGATTTTTCTCAATTTGGGCTCAAAACAGGTCGTTACAAGTTTTTCTACAGGATGTACTAGTTCACCTATAGGATCCCCTGTTTTACTATAGGAACATGCTGAAAGCTTAGGGAGTGGTCTAGAAGGTGGGATGGAGCTTGGAAAAGGTGAATAAGGAGGGAATAAGGCGTGGGAGTGGTAGGAACTTACTTATAAGTCAAACCAAATCTTTAATATGGTTGGATTTGCTCAATGGAAATGGCAAGTTTTCCTCATAAAACAAGAATTTGAATTGAGACCTTAGTGACTTTTAGAAATCATGGGTGGATATGACTTGGATGAGGTTGATGACGTGAGGTCTCCCTGCAATGTAGAAACCCATGCAACAACACACATCATTATTGGCATTTATACATAAATTCATCTAAAACAAGAAGGGTTTACTCAAACATGAGAAAAGAGAGTTGTCGTCATTTATTTGCAAAGTTCATGCATGGAAGTGCTTGAAACCAATACAAAAGGAATATGAAATCAGTGCAAAGCCTAAGAGATCAGAAATTCCAATTGCAACTTATCCTATGAAACTGAAAGATAATGACCTAATTAGTAGGAAACCCTAGATTACGCAAAAAGCAAGGATTCTGTCTTTTTGGGCTGTATGGGAAGTGTTCCTCAAGCCATGATCCCCGAAAGGGAGGAACGAGGTGAAAACCACTTGTTGTCAGCCTTTTTGGAATATCTTCTTGTCACTATGATGCTACTATTAGAAATATCCACAAATGGAAAAAAACCAATTAACCCTACCACTATTTGCAAATTAACAACACCAAAACCAGTTTAGCAGCTAACTATGACTATAACCTAAGCATACATATACAACAAGAGGAACATATGCTGCTAGGGTTGGGCCCTAACCCAAGAGCTTTAGCCCTCTGAGTCAACTCAGTGCTAGATCAAGGGAATGCTGCTTCTTTTCATTAAATAACATAAATACATAATAGTGCTTAGTTACAATGCTTCAACTCGAAAATGTTGCTTAGATATCTTGCACAAAAAATATGAATCCTAATGAGGCTTTAGGCCTCTTGAATTATACAATTGAAGTTACCAACAACTTCCTTAAATTTAGGAGGCTTGGTTCCCAATCTCGAGATCAACTGGTCTTCAACTGTCACTGGCTTGGCTACCAATGAACTTCATGACTCGGCTACTTGCAACTCCGAGCTGATTAGATTTGATTGAGGAATCTTCGAGTGAGTGAGGAGTTAAGGGGGGAGATCCTACCTCCTAGAATCCCTCTTGTTTGTCTTCATTCGAGTTCCTGTACTTTAATTAGCCAAAAGTTTCTCCAAAACCTGCAATCAATGCACCTTAGACCACTAGACATGACATCTCATCTTTACTCTCCTCATTAAGCAAAATGTAATTAAAACATGTAAAGAAGTACAAGAAAATTTGATTTTAGTAAGATGGAGTTACATTAACTTCCATATAATATACCCATTGATGAGCCTCATCAAGCATTCTGCTCTTTCTCTATTTTTTTGTGCATGTCCCCAAGAAGGTCGGGGTATAAGGAGTTGGGACTTAAACTGGTTGAATTCTTGCAAGACCAGCCTCACTGATCCGAATGGCCTCCCATGGCAGAAGAAAAGAAATACAAGGGAGCAAGAGATCCTTTTGAATTGTTGCTCGAAGAGGCCCTCAAGTAATAAAGGAACAAGATGATGGATAATTTTTCGTAGATCCTTCGACGAGTAACGATGGGTGAAGCATCTTCATCCAATAGTCACTTAGGAGGTGTCACCCCCTTTAAAGTACAAGTTAACTTTGACATTCATATATTTGAAGGCTATATAGATGGTTAAATGTGCTGGAAGGATATTTTTTGGTCCATAATTTTGATGATAAGGAAAAGATTACTTTTGCACTCCTGAAAGTTGCGCCCTGTGTCAAGTACTATTGGGAAACTTATTGTCAACACAGGGACAAGGAGGAACCCTTGCTACTTTCAGTTGCACCTTCTTTGAATTTTTTTTGAGATGTCGTCAAGGAACAATATTACCTTGTCGAGAGCTATGAAGATATGTACATAAAATGAACCACACTATGGTAGGAAAGGGACCAAGACATACCCAAGTTCATGAATATTTTTCATACCCTACGCACAAAGTTGGGTATCAAGGATCATAAACGACATCTGGTACTCAAGAACTGTGGTTGTCTACACAAATACATCCTGACAGAAATAAAGTTCTTGGACATCTCCTCGCTTGGCGCAGTGTATTGATTTGTTGTCAAGATCAAACAAAAAATTAGACAGAAGAAGTGAGACTTTGGATTTGCAAATCCGAAGCAAGGAAAAGGCACCTCCAAACCACTGAACAAGGGACAAAGCCAAGGTGGAGTGACCCAGAAGAACCCATTGAAGCCACAAGAAAAGAATAACACCATGAAGATGAAGAAGGATGCAGGTTAGTGGTGTGAGTTCCACAAGAGCCTCACCCACAACACCAATGAGTGTCGAACCAAGTAGTGACTAGCGACCAAGCTAAAAACTTCAGAGTCAGATGCATGTTTTGACTTTGAGCCAGAACCTGACAGGGGGAAACAAATTATTGTTGTATAACCCAATGCCATTATTGTCAGCACTAAGGTCCAGAAGATTGAGCTTGAAAATCTAGAGTGGGAGCGTCTCTTCCACTCATTGATATGGGTGAAGGGTTCCCCATTGCAGTTCATTATCAATAGTAGGAGCCAAAATAACCTCATCTTAGCACATATTGTTAAACAGTTGCACCTGTCGCTACACCACACCCGCAACCATACACCATCAAGTGGCTCCTCTAAGGGTGATATCTTCGCGTTGGCCAACCGTGTCATCTTCCCTCTAGCATCAAGCCCTTTGCAGATGAGGTACTACATAACGTTGTTCCCCTTGAAGTTTGTGATGTTTTATTATAGAAACCATACTTGTAGAAGTGTCATGATGTGTATGAGTCTAGACCTCGTACTGTTATTACTACTTTGGGCAGAAAACTATACATGATACCGGAGATAGCCCCGCTTACTGCCATTTTTGTCTCTACTAAACAATGCAGTAAGATCATCTCCCATACCAGGAACTATATATATATATATATATATATATATATATATATATATATATATATTCTCTCTCAAAGTAAGGGGGAGATCATGGCCACATCCATGGCCCCTAAAAAGGGTTCCTTTGTGCAACAGAAGCAAGTTGATAAGGTTGTGGAAGAGTATAGGGGCATCTTCTCCTCACCCACAGGGGTGCCCTTGCACTGTTAGTTCAAGCATTTTATCGATCTGACTCCCAGAGCACCTCTACCTAATGGGCGAATATACCACCAGTCTCTTCTGGAAAATGAGGAAATCAAGCGACAAACCTAGGAGTTGCTACAAAAAGGGTACAATCGACCAAGTCCCTCACCTTGTGGAAGCCCAATTGTACTCATACAAAACAAAGATGGGACCTAGAGACTCTGCATTGATTATCGAGCACTAAATTAAATCATTGTCAAGAATAGATACCCAATCCCATGGATTGATGACCTTCTTGACCAACTTAAGGGGGGCAACTACTTCTGCAAGATTGATTTGAAGTTTGGTTATCACCAAGTTCTAAAAGAACCCATATATGTATGGAAAATCGCCTTCAAATCCAAGGAGGGTCTCTTTGAGCGGCTGGTCATGCCCCTCGAGTTGACAAATGCCCCTGCAACTTTTATGAGGCTAATGGATGACATCTTGCAGCCTTTTACCAACTCATTCGTGTTTGTATATCTCAATGACGTTCTCATATTCAACAAGGTTTAGGTAGAGAATTTTCCACATATTCAGCAAGTCCTTCAAACCACGTGAAAACACAAACTATGTGCCAACTTTGAGAAATGATCCTTTGGCATAAAGTAGGTCCAATATTTGGGCTACATAATTGATGATTAAGGCATGCATGTGGATTAAGCTAAGATCCAAGTCATTCTAGTTTGGCTAGCCCCAACAACTCTAATAGAGCTTCACATCTTTTTGGGCCTTGCCAATTTCTATTGAATGTTCGTGTTGGGTTCCTCTCATATCACTTGGCCTTTGAGTCAAGTTACCAAGGGTGAAGCGAAATAAAAGTTTTTTTGGTCTGAATCACAACAGAAGGAATTTATTGAGTTTAAATGTCACATTTTCTTTCACTAGTACTCACATTGCTAAACCTGCAACAACCATTTGAAATATAGATGCCTCTGATTATGTTATTGGTGTAGTTCTCACCCAACAATGGCATCTAGTGGCCCATCACAATGAGACATTATTTGATACTACTTGTAAATACCCCACCTATGATAAGGAGATGTATTCCATCATGCAAGCTTGTCGACATTAGAAACATTACATTTTGGGAAAGGATACGATCATCCACATGGATCACCGACCTGTTCAGTTTATGTAGACATAAGGGAAGTTGTAGAATATTCACCATTAGAAATGGTCCACTTATCTGCAAGAATTCCATTTGAACATTAAATACAAGAAGGACAACACCAATAAAATTGTAGATTGCCTCAGTCAACCCCTGCTTGTGGCTCTCACTGTTGTTCTCAACTCTTGTGGGCACGAGACTTATGAATGGCCATAGTTATACAAAAATGATTTGGAATTCACCACCACATTCCAGATGTTGATGGATGACAAGAAAGTACCTAACCTCCACTTCCAAGACACATTGTTATGCTACTTGTGGCACTTGTGTGTTTCCTTGAGTGAGTGTGCCAAGCTGATTTGGGAGGCACACTACTGTGAGGTCACATGACACTTTGGTTTGGATAAAACAGTGGGAATACTACAAAAGTATTTGTATTGGCCAAAACTCTGACAAGATGTTGGAAAATATATCAAATCCTGCACTGCCTATGTCATCGCCAAGCCAAGCATTAAGAAGCAAGCCCGATACATGCCTATACCTACTCCTAACTAGCCTTGGGAATCCATCTCCATGGACTATATGTTTGGTATTCCTTCTACCAAGCATGGTAGTGGCTGTGTATTTGTGGTCCTTGATAGATTTTCTAAGATGACTATATTAGCTGCCTGCAAGAAGAGTATCACAACAAAAGACACTGCCAAACTCTTCTTCGAATGAGTGTGGGTACATTTTGGGATCCTGTAGGCCATTATAGGAAATCAAGAAATAGGTTCCTGAGCACATTCTATTTGAGTCTATGGTAATTTTTGGACACCAAGCTCACCAAGTCAACTGCATTTGATCCCGGGACTGATGGCTAGGCAGAGGTCGTCAACAGGATGATAGTGCACATACTACACATGTACAACTCCAAGCATCCATGAACATGGACTAAGAATCTTCCCTATGTGCAACATAGCTATAACAGAGCTCTTCATAGCTCGATTGGCCACAACCCCTTTTAAGTGGAACTATGATTTCAACCATTGTGCCCCATTGACGTTGCAATACCTCTTGTAACTACACATGCAAAATTTGCACATGTTCAGTCTGAAGTTGATAAAACCACTAGTTTATTGAACACATTCAACACATCCACCGACAGGTTCATGGTTTTCCAAGTATAAATAATGGCATGATCAACATCGGGTGCCACATAAGTTTCAAGTGGGTGATAAGGTGTGGTTACATTTGTAAAAGGAACGCCTTGTTGGATCCCAACGAAAGCTTCTACCACTTTGATATAGGCCTTACACCATCACCAAGGTTGTGGGTGACCATGATTTCAAGCTAAGTATCCCCCCATTCCTTGGCTTGCACCCCGTATTCAATGTGGACCGCCTTCGACCATACTTTTTGCCATTATTGGACACAACATACTCAAGGATTAATCTAGACTGCATTTAATAGACCACAACTAATCACATCATGGACACACATATTAAGGACACTCGCTAATAGAAGATTCAACTATTTTGGGTTTTCAAAGTTGTCCAGCTCCTGCACTAAGGCAAGTGGCTCACAAAGGACCAAGTTCAACAGAAGTTTCCTCACCTCATAGAGGCACTCAACACGATGGGACCATTGCTTCCTAAGGGGGGAGGACTAATCTAGGTGGATATTAGTGGCCAGTTGCCTATTTCACTTGCACCACCAACACTGCTTTCTATCAGTTTCCTACTTTTCAGCACAGTTTACTATTTCAAAATTTTTCTATTTTTGGCAATTTTCGGATCTTAAACTTCCAGAGCTATTTGAGGCCCTAAACAACGTTTTTTTTGGGGAAACGAGCAAACATGAGTTACTAACTACATTTTTAGTTGAAAGTTGTTGTCCTCGAATAGGCCTTTCTAATAGGCTAGCATGCATGCCAAACAAAGATCATATGCCAAATTTATGACCTTGGGAAGTTGACAATCCAACTAACCCCATTGGGGCCCTACCTTTTGGCGCTTCATCTCCTAGGGTTAGGTTTTTGGCTACTGAGGGTTTCTTAATGTTTCTTAAAGATAAAAAGGCCTTTGAGCCTCATTATAACGCACTTTAGAAGGCATGTAACCATCACATCTCTTCTTAGAGACAAGCTACCATCACTCGAGCTAGATTGTTTCATTTCTTTATGTAAACAATTTTCAGTAGTTGTTATTTATTACTTGAAGTTTTGTTTCACTATATCTCTACGTTTTTGTTTAAATATGTATTTAATTTTGTTCTTTCACAAATTAGGATCAATCTATATCCCCCTCCATATTTCCTTCTTTGTATCTCTATCTCAACCCCCGAACACACACGCGCTCTCTCTCTTCCTCTCCATACCTCCCTATCTTTGTCCCTTTATTCTTCCCTTTCCCTCACTCCCATATATATCTTTATCCCCCTCCATCTCTCCTTTGTCTCTTTATCTCACCCCCCAAACATACTCTCTCTCTCTCTCTCTCTCTCTCTCTCCCTACCTCTTCCTTTGCCCCTCTCTCCCACTTCTCTCTATCTCTCTTCCCCTTCTCCCCCTCTCCCCCTCTCTCTTCTGTGAAAATTTATGAATCTAACAGATCATAAATCCTACTGCAGCAAACTGATTTGCATTACCTACTTGTGTTCTTCATTTTAACAAGTTATTTTTAGAAATATTTAGAAAATATTAATGCAAATACACTGCAGCCTACACCAATGTACAAATCAAGTACTTAAAAAATAAATGATACAACCACACAACGGACACAGTTATTTTTGGACTAAATGTCCCTAAAAAAACCCAGTGTAGGAAAACCGGTGTCGCAGATATGAGGGTTTTATTATTCATCAGATTTATGAATACAACTAGGGTGCCAAATCCAGCTCACCCAACAGAGAATAAACCCATCAGAAGTACCTCTATCTAGAGACATATATTTTGGCGGATCCATCAACTGGATGAACAAACCACATAGGTGACTATGTTTTCCCTAGTGTTGCGTAATGATGGTTGCTCCCGACCCTACGTTGGGACTGCGTCACCTCCTTTCGGAGCTGCGTAACCCTCCTGGTGAGCCTTCCCAACTCAGAAATTGATCTGTTGAACTGATGCTCGATTTTCCTCACAAAAACCCCAACGCTGCCTCTAAGTGACTACATCAGCCCTCCAACCTTTGCGTCACCCTCCTAGAGTTGTGTTATCTCTCTCTGTTGCTGCACTTCCTCTCTGTTATGTATTCTTGGCCTTGGACAAAAGTCCCGTTGCTGAACTGCCCCTCTCTGCACTAGAAGCTTACTCTAAAATTGTTAGGTCCCTATAATACTAGTGATTACCCCATTTCTATTGTAGTTATATCCCTTATTAATATTGTTGTGCCCCTATTGTCCCCATATTGTTATTACTATGCCCCATAGAATCCCTCTATTGTTATTTTTGTGCATTTAATATTATTATTGTTAGGTCGGTCTGGGGTTAATATTGTGACTCCTAGACTCTATATAAAGAAAGGAAGTTTGTCATTTGAATATCAAAGAATTATTCATTTGTGTAATGTAAAGGAGGCTTCACCTTGAAGAGGCTGAATTCTAGGCATTGATCTATATTTTTATATTTTGTGAGCTGGTTTCATAAATTTGGTATCAAAGCTTTGGATTTAGGGTTCCGCTGCTCCAAATAGGTCGCATGGATTTTCACTATACTAGTAGTTGTTGTTGTTTGTTGTTGTTGTTGTTGTTTTTTTTTTTGCGATGTTTCAGGAGCGAAAAAAAACCCATTTGAGATGAAATCGCACTAAACCTTGGTTTCGAATTTCAGAGCTTTTCACGCTATATTTGCGGAGATATGATCTGGGGAATTTGGTCTTTTTGCAGACTTTTGAGGTGACATGGGGAGAAACGTCATAACTTTTTCTCTAAGCATCGGATTGGAGTTTCGTAAGAAGGTACAAAAAAAGGACGAACTTCAGTTTCTTGTATATATATTTTTAGAGCCAAAGGTCGAAACAGGGACGCGTGGCATGTCGTACAAGTTCGCTCTACTCAACTAGTCTATAATCAGTTCACTGTGGAAGATTTGGCATAACTATTCTTTGGAGAATCCAATTTGGATCAGACTAGTGGCATTGGAAAGAGGACACAGAGGGCTACTGCAGGTTGCAATTTCAGAACTGGATGATTCGAAATTACAGGGATACATCAGAGGTAATATCGAGCTCCTACAAAGTGAAAAAAGGTATGTAGATTTTTTTAAATTTTTGCTTAAGCTTGATTTGAAAAATTATTTTGAAAGGAATTCAAAGGGCATAGTAGAGCATTATTATCGATAACCGATTCCCCGAGGAAAGAAAATGCAAACACCTAGTAAGCAACCTGAAAGCTCTAGCATGACTCATGAAGAAGAGGAAGAAATG
>APFE030683060.1:189752-206593 GCA_000404065.3 Pinus taeda | reverse complement strand
TGGTACATTTCTACACCATGGGAATAAATGATCTGAAGTCGACCATGTGAGAAATCATTTGATTACCGGTCATTGATGTATACCATTAACAAACATGAGACTACTCACCAATAATGATAATGAGCGTCAAGGTACCCAGTACAAACCAACAAGTGCGAATAGATGAGCTGAAGTCGAACACCTGTAAGAATCTATCGATTAGGAGACAATGATGGTTTCCCACTACCAATAGCGAAGGATCTGCCACTAATGACTGCAAACCCCAAGGTACTGCCAAATGGACTCTAGATCTTTACCCCAGAGCAATGAGTCAGAGTCGATAGGGCAAGATCCGCTAGAAGGAAGGCATTAAGGCATCCTTCATTAATCTAACGCGAGTGTAACCCGTAAGCCAATAATGTGGAAGGAATCGGATGAAAGATATGTAGTAACCCAACCGAAGTACATTTCTGGCGTACACAAGATGTGGCTAGCACACGACAGAAACCCTCTGAACCAACCAATAATGAAAGCTAACACAGAGGTGAGATATCCACCAATAGGGTCAAACGGAAACCAAGGTACTGCACGAATCCCAATGTGTGATAATGTAAGCTGACGTCGAACAAAAGGGAAACAACTCAGTCAAAGACCCATGATACTGATCAATGCTGAGCACAAGGTAACCTATCAATAATGAAAATAGGGCCAGGGTGCAGCTCTAGGCCTGTCCTCAGAACAAGATGTCGTCATCGATAAGGACAAGACCCGCCAGAAAGAAGTCAAAGGAGACCTTCTGAAACTGGCACGAGTAAAGGACCAATATAACTACTGTGATAATAGACATGATACTGACAACCAGGGATGGCCGACTGAAAAATGAATCAAGAGACACCACAGAGAGGCCCACTCAGGCTAACTTCCCTTGAACAAAAGCACGACTCAATGTGACTATATGGCAGCATATGATGACTCTGTATAAGTTCGTCATGCAGGGGGCATGAACGAACCCTCCATATGATTGGAAGAGATAACCAATCGGGGGAGAACTGACTCAATAACAAGGTTAAGGCATACCTAAGTCAAACTAAATCCCGCCCAAACGGAGGAGACTTTGTTTTGAGTGCTTTGTTCAAGGGCGACATGACTGACTCTAGCTTCCAATAATAGATGGAAATACTGTCCTGTTCCCGCTCTTTTTGGAATATTTAATTTTTTTGTCTTTTTCTGTTAAGCTCAAAAAAGAATAAAAGAATGCTATGGTATAGTGAAAAGAATGAGTGTCGATGAAATATATGATCTAGTTCCTAGGAATGGAACATTCCTATGCTCAATGCAGGGAGGCGAAAATTGGTCAGTGACACTCAAAGGTGTGTTCCTTCCACGGGTCAAGGTGTGTCAAGCTGCAGAAGTCAAAGGTATGCAAGGTTGATTTTTCAGATGTCATGGTCAAAAGTTGGCTTAAACATGAGTCCAAGTGAAGCCAGCTCTAGGCCAAAAGGTGCAAATGGTCAACATGCAATGCAGTAGTACAACTCAACACAAAGGAGCCTCTAGGGTATCAGGCCGGAACAAAGCGAAGAAGCTAAGAGGAATGAGTCTTCAATGCATAAGTCATGCCGGGAGTACAAAGGACTCCAGAGCCTACTCAAATTGAAGTAGCATGGGCAAAAAATGTCAGTGAGGTGCTAACTACGATTCCTATGTAAAGGATGGCTCTACCATCATGTCATGATTTTAAAAATCGGCGAGTGAAGAAGGCTTACAAACCATAACACGACGGGATCGACCCTATGGCAGATGTATCGACAGATGGAGGCTAGTATGCATGACGCAATGGAAAAATGATGTCCCTAACCTATATGCCAGTGAGAAAACGATACCTGCCATGATGGGTCAGCAGTCATGGAACCGTCTCGAAAAAGTCCAAAATGTCCAAAATGTCTTGAAAAGCAAACCATTCTCGACATTCCAAGCTCCCAAGTTAAAAGTCACATGAGGCCAAACAAAATAAAATTTTGAAAAAATTTTTCATTTTCAAAACTTATAAAAGGGATTTTGGACTCACCATTTTTACCAATTGAGTTGGAGAGCAAATATTTGGAGCAAAAGGAGCAAACTTCCCGTGTGCCAAATTCGACCGTTCAAAATCTTCAAAATCTTCCAGGTAACTCTTATACTTAGCTTGCAATTCATTGTGACTAGTTTTAGGATTTTTCATTGATGTTTCACCGTTGAACTATTGTTCAAAATTTCACCGCGGCGTATACGTGGGTTGATAATATGAAACCCACGTACACGCGGGCCCTATACGTGATTGTGTGTACAGTAACCCGCATATACGCCATGAGCCAATTTTAATCAAAAAATAATGGTTGAAACTCAATTTTTTCTCAGGATGCCAATCACATGGCGTGAAAGAGAAAATGCAGCAGTGGATAATGAAGCTATGAATGATCCTCAAGCCTTGGATGCTTTACGGGGATGCGGCTTGCTCAAATTCTTCAAACTGCCAAACATGAAAGCCAATGTACGACTGCTTGAAATGCTCATTGACTATTGAGATGTCGAAGAGGAAGCCTTCATGATTGATCAAATGCCACTTAGAGTAGAAGTGGAGGATATTTATTTTATCACGGGCCTTTCCCGGAGGGGAGAGATAGTACAGTCCCGAGGCAGGACACGGAGCAGTCTCACCATAGAGGACTACATACAGATATACTGCCCAGGACATCCCAAGAAAGTTGGGAGCCAAATCTCTATTGCACATGTGGCGAGTTTATTGCTGAGGATCATCCTATTCACCATGGCTCGAGTGAATGGATTGTCCTCTTTGCATCAGGCATCACAACTCACCATGAGCGTGGTAGTGGATTGTCTCACTACTATGTTTGACTGGTGTACTCCTCTTCTGGCCAGCATGAAGAGCCAGCTCACTTCTATTAAGAGGGGACAGACAAAAAACATTGGCTATGAGACTATCTTGTGCACTTTCTTCTTCGAGAGGATTCCCGCACTCCACCCCAAGGTAGCAGTTTCGGTGGGCTGATCTGATGAAATGTCTGGGGGGTGGGGAGGTTCCTAGGACTGCTTTTGATGATGATTTCTTCACCTGGTGGGATCAGCAGATCATCGCCATAGATGACTACCCCTATGCTGGGCTGGACTTCCAAGGAGATCCTGACCTAACATTACCGCCAAATGCAGCATGGGGCGGGATTAGTAAGGATTTTTTGATTTTATGATTTTTTTGGATTTTTCAAATATAATGATGCATTTTTTTAAAAAAAAAATTATTGATGAGATTAAAATGACTAATATAATGATCATGATCTAGATATTGGGCCAGTACGACCAGATGGACTCCCGCGGCATAGACGACGCGGCCGAGGAGTCGAAGAGGCGGCTGCTAAGACGGAACAAACTCTACAGAATGTCCAGCGACACTTGACAAGGCTGAGTTGTCGAGTACCGATGGCTGCTATAGAGGACCTTCCTGAGGATATGCAGCACCATGTAGTTGGGATGCCACGTGACTGGGTTCGCACTTTTCAGCGTGTAGCCAACGCGATAGTTACCTACTTGGCCGCTCATCCTGAGCTGGGGAATTAGATATGCCGGACATGATTATGGGCATTTGAGTCCCAATTTTGTATATTTTTGGACAACATATGTACAATCGAGATGCTTTATGATGATATATATATATACAGTTTGACTTTTTGATGCTTTGATTTTATGATGAATGATTGATGTGCC
The DNA here is from genome assembly GCA_000404065.3 of Pinus taeda. Taxonomy (NCBI): domain Eukaryota; kingdom Viridiplantae; phylum Streptophyta; class Pinopsida; order Pinales; family Pinaceae; genus Pinus; species Pinus taeda. The sequence goes on along the minus strand of APFE030683060.1, from coordinate 202,855 downwards.
AGTCTAATGCTTGATTAGCGATAGAATCAGCTAACCAATTATGAGATCTTGGAATGTGAAAATAATTAATATAAACAAATGATCTTTACAACAACCTCACCCTTAAATACTAGCGATATAAACATGGACCCCTTACTCGATAAATGTTGTTTAATTGAAACACTATCAATTGAGAATTGAGATAAACTACAAACGAGTCAATCTCATAAGAGATTGCCTCAGATACTAAATTAATAAAGGTAGTATAATCGGCCATATTATTCGAAGCAGGACCAATGCATACGCCTCTTGATACCATCAATTGACCAGTTGGATAATAGAGTACCCAAGCTGCGGAAGCGAGATTCTGAGTGTGCCAGCTAGCACCATCAGCAAACCCAAAATAGACCAAGTCATCCATCAACACCTGCAACAGCGGACCAAAAAGTGTTGACATCACAAAACTCTCAATGATATATGTACAAATATACATAATAGACAAAGAAGCCATTGCCTAACTCCTACTTAAGCAAAGTAATTCTTTAGGTAGAGCCCGTTTTGGGGCTCCGCCAGCTTGTTTCCCTCAAAATCAATTAACTCATACGACCCTTTTTCTAAAACACGTTTAATAATGAAAGGACCGTACCACATAGGCTTAAACTTGCCTGCCCCCAAGGTGTCTTTATCTTGGTCATAGACCAAGACAAGGTCACCTTCAGAAAAGACACAAGGACGGACATATTTATCATACTGCGTTTTGACCCTTTTCTTATGAGCCTCATTCATCGTGGCAGCATCTCGATGTGCTCATCGAGATGTTCCAAGTGAAGGAGGCGCTCTTCGAGACTCGAAGTCTCTGGAAGAAGATCTACAGCTAACTTAAGAGATGGAATTTCACATTCGATCGAAAAGATAGATTCCATCCCGTAAACCAACTGAAAAGGCGTAAAACCAATAGCCATCTTTACGGAGGTCCGGTATGCCCAAAGACCTGAATACAACATAACGTGCCAATTGGACCGATTTTTGTCGATTTTCTGTTGGAGTATCGTCTCAAGAGTTTTATTGACTGCCTCGACTTGTCCATTGGCCTGAGGATAATAAGGAGACGAATGCTCTTTCCAGAAACCTAATTTAAGATCCAATTCAGACATTAGTTGATTCTGGAAGTGACTGCCATGATCAGTGACAACCTCTCTCGGGACACCGAATCTTGAGATAACCTGATTGAAAAGAAATAAAGTTGCCGTGTCACTATCATTTTTATAAGTGGGCATGGCCTCGGTCCACTTCGTCAAGTAGTCTACAGCCACAATAATATACTTGTGATTTGTTGTTGAAGGAAGATTACAAGTTGTAAAATCAATACCCCACTTAGTAAAAGGGCCGACGGTGACAATGGGAAAAATAGGAGCTGGATGAGCACGCATTTTTCGAGTAAAGATCTAACAAGGGTGACAACATTTGACCGCTTCCATAGAGTCTTTAAAAAGTGAAGGCCAAAAATAGCCAGCACATAAGATGCGCTGGGCTGTAGCAAGCCTCATAGATGACCACCACAAGCTCCATTGTGGCAATCATTTAGCACTGACTCTGATTCCTCCAAGGTTAAACAGCACTGAAGGATTGAATCAACCCTCGACGGTATTAGGTATCACCAATGATAACATAATTTTTAGGCAGGTGACGTAATTTATGACATTCATCCTTGGAGAAAGTAGAGGGAAACTTTGAAGTCTGGAGATAAACAATGATATCTCCATACCAAGGGTCGAGTGAAGAGATGAGGAATAAATGTTCGTCGGGAAAACTTTCCTCATAAACCGTATCCTCTCCACAAGGCAGCTTGGAAATTAGCTCAGTGAAAACCATGGATTTCTTAGACTTTGCAGACAAGAACTCGAGATCGAATTCTTGCAAGATGACTATCCATCTATTATACTTGCCCCAAATCACTCGCCTACTGAGGAAAAATTGAAATGGATTTACCGCCACTAAGACAAAAGTTTTGCGTAGCAAGATATAATGACGGAGCCGCTGGACAGCATGGACAGCTGCCAAGGCCAACTTCTCAACCGGAGAATAGCGAAGTTCAGGACCTATTAAGCCTTTGCTCAAATAATAAATCACATGCTCGATGAGAGCATCATCCTCGTGAACCAGAACCATACCAATGGTTGATTCTGCTGCAGCGAGATATAAAAGGAAGTCTCTGCCATAATCTGGTGGACTCAAAAGCGGGGTAGAGACTAGTGATTTTTTCAAAGCATGAAATGATCGTTGCGCAAAGTCGTCCCATACAAATGGAACTCCTTTCTGTAGCAAACACATGAACCCTTTAGTGATCTCAGTATAGTTCGCTATAAACCGCCTTAAGAAATTAGCCTTCCCTTGAAGACTTTGAAGTTGACGAATTGAGGACGAGGGAGGCAACCGAACTATTGCCTCAACCTTGAATGGATCAACCCGAATCCCTTCATTTGACACAATGAACCCTAGCAACCGACCGGACGTAACCGTGAAAACGCACTTGTTGGGATTCAACCAGATTTTATAAAAACGACATCGCTCAAAAACCATTCGAAGGTGACTAGGGTGACCAGTTCTCTTTCTAGAACGAGCAGTGAGATCATCCAAGTATGCTTCGATGACGTGCTTGATGTCATGGAAAGCATATGACATGGCCCACTGAAAGGTGGCTCCGGCATTTTTAAGACCAAAAGGCATTTTTCTATATGCAAAGGTACCTTAAGGACATATAAAGGCTGTCTTATGTTGGTCTTCAGGACGGATAGAAATTTGATTATAACCAGAGAATCTATCCATGAAGGAAAAAATCTCATTACCCGCACACTCATCGATAATCTGATCAATGAATAGCATGGGGTGATTATCTTTGGGACAAGCCTTGTTTAGGTCCCTAAAATTGATGCATACTTGGATTGTTCCTTTTTTTTTATCTACAGGGACTGGGTTAGAAACCCAATCAGTAAGAGGAACAGGGTATATAAAACCCACCTTTAGCAGCTTCTCCACTTCCACTTTGATAATTGCTGCTTTCCTAGGGTTAACCGGCCAAAGCCTTTGATGAACTGTTTTGGCATTTTCATACGTCTTGATCTCATGTTGAACTATAGATGGGTCAATGCCAGGCATTTCTTCATAAGACCAAGCAAATACATCCCGAAATTCCTTGAATAGGTCGGTGTAAATTTGAATCTCTTCAGGGGAACACTCAATTTCGATGAAGAGATTCTCGATCGTGTTAGGGTCCCTAGAGATGTTTATAGGTGTTGTTTTTGAAATCACCGACATATTACCTTCGACACAAACGTGTGCTGGAGCCAAAGGGTTTGACATCGTACAAACATCACTAGAACAGAGCTCGGAAAATCTAGATTCACCTCTTGCAATGGAGGAAGAAAATATGAACGATGGTGTAAATCTTCCCAAGGTCGATCTATACCCATCATTTCTTCAAGAATTGCTTCTTTCGAAGGTAAAATTGAATCTAAGCAGTCCAAAGCAGAGGTAGAATCAAGGCTCCAAGCCGGGGCCACATCGCCATCTAACTCCTCTTCGGAAAAAGGAGTAGAATGGTCTTCTACAGAGTTGACGATAGACTAATATCTAAGCTCGGCCACAGATATAGGAAATACCATTCCATTCCCTTGTCCTTCAACTAATGTGGTCATAGGTGAAGGCAAGGTCCAAGGGTCTGAAAAATAACGAGTTCGAAAGAACCCTCCTCGAGAAGAATCCTTAGATGATGAAATGGCATTGATTTTAGCGATAGGAGAGGTAAACTCAAAAGTACCCATCAACGAGGAATACATCCCTACTCCTAAGTTCTCAGTAGGCGGACGAGGGTTATCCACTAAAGGAACAGTAGAGTCAGAGCTTGCTTGAGGATCAATTGGACAATAATCCAACTGATCAATCTTTACGATTTTCCCCTCATGAGGAAAACAAATGACATGAAACAGAGTCGAAATGACGAGGTCCATTTCGTATACCCAGTTCCTTCCTAAGAGGAGATTATAGTCTAGGTTAGCATCTATGACTTCTACTTCAATATTAACGACCGTCCCCTCAACACATATAGGAAAGGCCAGGATAATCCCATGCGGCTTATGAGAATGACCATCGAATGCAGTCAAGACGGTAGGTGAAGGAATAGCCAAAGGTGAACCAATAGCCTTCCAACATGACATCGACATGACGCACGTGGAAGCCCCTTCATCAATAACGGTACAAAAAATGTTAATTTTCCAGTATGTAGACTTTATTTGAAAAGCCATACGATGAGGGAGTCGCTTTTTGACATTTAACATGTCGAAAGTGAGAACTAAAGAGTTAATTGGATCAACTGCTCCAATCGCGGAAAGTAAAGTGCTTCTCTAAGCCAGACATGACTGGAGAACCTCTAAAGTGGACATGGCACACAGACTCTGGGCCAGATCCTCCACAATGGAGTAATTCTGGGCAGCCCTAGCATTAGGATTAATAGTCGCGCATTTAGCGGAACCTTTCAGTATCCATGGTATAGTCTCAATAGGGGGTCGCTCAATATGAAGGTCAGTACTTCTAGGGACAGCCTTGTCCTTGGAAGTTTCGGCTTCACCATAATCACGTGACCGAGTAGCCACATGGACGTTGGAACCCATCATGAAAACATTCAATGATTTTTCCCCTTCCTGGTTGCCCCCTGCGGAGGTTCCAGGGTTTGAACTCGCTCCAACAAGAAGTTGTTTCCCTTGGGGGAACGGGTTGGTTAACACAGCTTGGGAACTAGAAGTCCCTTGCTGTCTTAACAAGCGTTGAGCGTCTTCAATCTTGGGGCAGAGATGAGTTAAATGGTCTCCACTGTACAACTTGCATGGAAACTTGACTTTCTTTTTCGACTCATTTCTACCACCACCAGCATTATTGCCGGATTTATTTGCATCAGGCTTCCCATCCTGGTTCTTTTTCATACCTCATCCTTTCTTTTTCCCATTGGAATTTTGATTCCCTTTGGGGTTATCAGATTGGATGGCATTAATCGAAGAAGTTTGGGAAGCCGATGGGTTAGACAATGTGACTTGGTTGTTAGAAGTAGTTTGTAAAGGCAACTGCTACAATTGATTCAACAAGTTCATTGTATTCGTGTCTACCGACCCAAAAATACCATCCGCATGGGGACCTGGCTTCGGCTTAGCTACGTCAACCTTAGACCCAGGAGCATCTGACAAGTACTTTTGTAGGATCCCAGACTGAGAGTAGATCAATTCTAATTGTTGGGTCCTAAAAATGGCTTGCTCCTCAGAATAGACTCCAGACATGGAGACATCCTTGGAGATCTCAGGTATTAAAGATTTCAAGAACCACTCGAGATGGTACTCCAGAGGGATATTGGCTTTAATGAGCCTCTTTCTCCGTCTCCATTCCTAAATATGATCAGAAATGTGAGTTGCCCTATCCTGACAAAAAGTGGCCAGTAGTTCGGTTTCGACATCATACCGGACAGGCAACTGAAAATGGTCCAAGAAAATATTAGCTAAGTCAGTGAATGATGTAAAGCTGCCCCCAAGCAACTCTATATACCATTCGGCCGCGTTACCAGTCAAGGTGCGTTGAAATAATCTCAACCTAACGGAGTCATCGATCAGGGAGTTCGATGAGCACCACAAGTGGAACGTGGTTACATGGTCGCCCGGGTCCTCACCACTCTTCCCTTCGAATTTTAGAATGTCCGAAGGGAGTTTAGTTGGGACCGAAGGCTAGGCTAGATTGTACTTGATTGGGTCGTTAGTTAACTTAGTGAGATCTAGTAAGTTTAACGTTGCCAGAAATGGAAGTCTAGGAGGAGCTTGGGGATTCCACCCTGACTAGGCGAAACTCCCAAAGCTCTAAAAAGATTGGCCTAGGTTTTGGAAGGCACTAGGCTGCCTGAAGTAACTAGTAGAACCCACTGAACCAAAACGCAAGCCTTGTGATCCAGCAAAACTCGGAGTTTGACCAGCTCCGGCCGTATATCCACCATACCCCACAAATTTTCCTCCTAAAGGATTATAAGGAGTTGATAACCCCTGATATGGATTCCAAGCCGAAGCTAAGGGAGGAATACTTTGGAATGAACTAACCGTGGTGTACGGTATATTCCCATATTGGCTAAAAAATGGATTCCTTGTTCTAGCACTACTAAGCCTAGGGTTATTCCAACCTTGGAAAGGATTGTTGCTTTGTCCTATAGAAGAAAAAGGCATAGACCCTATCGTTGGGTTGGAATGTGGTATATGACCACTTCTGAACGGAAAACCTTGGAACGAAGCTGATCCACTCATCATGGATGTGGCGGCCCCGAACGGAGCTAAAGGAATGCCCTGTGAATGGGCGCCAAATGGGAAGAATCCAGAACCAAAAGCATTGGTTTGGGAATTTCCACTCGTAGACCGAATGGAGGTAGACCCAACAAAAGACATGCTAGCAAAAGATCCAAATAAAGAGACGGAGGGGATGGAAATAGTTCCTCCCCCTTGTACAGATATGGGAGTCTGTACAGTCGTAGCACTTGTAGAAGCCATGCTTCCAGTAGTGGTCATCGAAGGTAAGCGTGTAGCGTAACCTGGACCTGACGATCTATGTGTCGGAGTCCCAACGTATTGCAATACGTGTGGATGACTAGACAGTAGGGGAGAACTCGGAGCCGCTAACGAGTTCGAAAGTTCTTCTACCTCTATGTTATCCTTCGCTTGTAAGCGAACTCGAGAAAGAACTAGAGTGTTCCTCTCTTGTTTTGCGGAATTACCAGGCCTTGCTTGAATACTAATGCCCCCGAGAGGAGGATCAATCCCTGATGCGTCAATTGTCGTGGGACGAAACCCACCGGTATTATTACATGTGCGCCTTCTCGGAGAAGGCTCTAAACTTGGCGGTGAAAGACCACAAAGTCTTCGAGACCATCTAGGATATCAGTCAGCCACTTTGAATTTCTTGTTTAAAATCTAACTAAAGACTCAAAAAATTGAAATCTAGGCCGACTAAGAGCACATAACACCCATTATAAAGTCCCTAAAGATACATCCAGTCAAACAACTTCCAAGTATTTTCGCTCCGGGTTATTAGGACCGGACACCAAAATACGAGAAAGTGAAATAAGGGGCCTTCCGAAGATAGTCTGGGATGATGAGGGCCCAGGCCTATTAGTGAATGTAACAGAGGAAGTTACGCTGACCTCCTAACAACAGCCTGCGCCGGTTCAAGCCCCTAAGCTTTGCAAGGGTTCCCTCCAGTAGTACAGTTGAGAGTGATACAACGTCAACCTCAGGTGCCACGGGATTCCCCTCCACAGCCACCTATGTAGTTCCCTAGGAGTAGCAACTATGGATACCAAGTCGTCGCAGAAGCCAGGCGGAACATTCGTGAGGTAAGTTCGGACAAGTAGGAGAGGGGGTATCTCTCTTCCCTGTCTTCACAGACCCTCATGCTTAACTCCCAGATCCGGAGCTTTCCTGGTCTTCCTAACGCTATTAGATTTTCTCTCATTATTCAGACTCCTACGTTTGATGTTTAAATGGCCTTGGAGAGTTAACTCTCCACTTGCCTAATCCAAGGCCCTAAAATCCTAAAACTTGTTGGTGTATTTAACTTAAAACAAAAATTTCTAGTGAATTTTAGTTAGTGCTTGATTTTAAAATGGGTTGTTCTTTAAGTCAAGGGATGATGGAAGTGAAACTAGTGGTGTTTTTTCGACGCAAAAGAAATTAATAAAACTTAACTATATGCATGTGCACTTTTCTTTGTTTTTCGATGAAGAGTAATTTCTATAGGGTTCAAGGAAAACTTCTAATAAACAAACTTTTCTTTTCTTTTCGTTAATTCACACTTCACACTCACAAAATTTAACAAAGCTACGTATGCCTAAAGAGATGCAAATCTATCCTAATGCAACAACTATATGGTTGATGCAAGATTCAAAATAACTCTAAAAACAAGAAATGAAAGTTGCTTTGCTTATCAAATTTACTTTTGTCACTTAGAATGTCTAGATGGAATATGAGATGCTACCATTCATTTCGTCTAAACATTAAAAAAAAACTCAAGACAAACATAAAGCACTTTCATTCACCAAAAGGAAACCAAATGAAAAGCAAGTTCAAGAAAGCAAAACGAAACTTTTCAAAAAGTTATCTTCAAAGCATCAACAAAAAAGTCTTTTCAAAAATGCTCTCAACAAAAGTGAAACTTTGCGATTTAAACAATAAGCAACAACCACTTTTGCAAGCTGACACCATACAATGGATGAAAACTCAACAAAAACAAATATGTTTAAAGATGCTTTTTAACAATCGAAAGAAGCAATGAAATCTTTGGTAACAAAGACCAAAAAAGATCAAAAAGACAATTTCAAGAAAGTATCAATTGACAGCTTTCATGAAACAAAGAAGTAGATGGTCACGAAAAGCGGTTTTGTCAAGCAAACAAAAAGTCACCAAAAGCAAAATTCAACACAAAGATTGATAACAATCTTTCCGCTCTGATAAATAAAAGCAGCCAAGATTCCAACAAGAAATCTTTCGTGCTTTTAGCAAAAAATGATGACGCTTGCAAACACAAAACAAGACCAATACTCCTTACAATCAGAGAGAAATTGGAGTAAGACGCTTGCTGTAAAACAAACAACTGATACTGAAAAAATGGCTATTTCAAACCGAATCAAACCACCAGACAAACCTTCAGAGACTCAAAAATTTATAAATCTTGAAAATTGCAATATATACGCAACTGTACTTATGTGCAGATTGCATGTATATGTGACTGTGCCTGAGGAAACCTGCGTATACGCGGGTTTAATTTAGGAAACAAGCGTACGTACGCTTCTGTAACTAAGGAAAACAACGTATATGAAAGATTTCAAGAAAAATAAAAAACAAACTGAAGAAACTGGCAAAACTTATAATTCAACAATAGACCAGACAGTAATAGCAAACCAACAAGCAACTGAGCCCTGATTGGCTTGACAAACACCCAAACTAGGAACAACAAGAGTGTTGTCCCAAGTGGAGTCGCCAATTCTATTGAGGGATTTGCTCCCCTAGGGCTTTTGGGTGGAAACCCTAGCAGACTGAAAGTTGTCTAAACAGAGAAACACACATCCACACAGCCATTACGCTATTAAAAGCAAATTCTATAGTAAGAGGGGCGTACCTCGGGTCCTACGTTTGAGAAGTTCCTCAAGGGTCCAAACCCTTCTTCAAGTCCTTTTTGCTCCTTTGTCTTGTAAAACAACCAATTCCAAAGAATACAACAATATATGGACAAAGAATTATAAAGAAATCATCTTCATGTTGTAAAAGAAGGAAGTTCGTTATGAACTTTAAACAACCATTCACATATGAAATTCAAACATTAACATCATAAACATAAAGAAGAAGCATATCAAGAACCGAGACATGTTTCTTCATTATAGACAAATATAATGTACAAAAGGAGTAATATCACCTGAGTAACCTTTCGCCGGCTCCAAGCAAATATTCCTTCCGGATCCGTCCAGCCTCAAGCCTTTAGCATATCTCCTTCCAAGACTCACTCCATGATGCCATAACTAGTGGATGAACATCAACACACAAGGGAACAAGGGTTTCCTATACAAATGGGGGAAGTGCAGAAGGCACAAGGGTCTTCAGACCTCGTCAAGGGAAAAATTTCAGTATAATAACCTTTCTCTCTCTTCTCTCCTCCCTTAGGCCTTCCCTTTGATGTCTTTTTATACAACTCCCAAAGTAGTTTTTTAGTTAGGAGTTGGTTGGGAATAGTTGGGCCACGGGCACTAACAGGTGATCAGCAGGTAAAACACACGATCTCCACCCAAAAATAAGGAGTTTTATATGTTTTTAAGTTTTTTAATACATATACGCGGGTTGGGTATATGCAGACCCGTGTATACACGCATTTAACTCAGGGAAATGTTGCGTATAAGGGATAAAACAAGGTTTTTTAAACTTGAGACCAGGTCTGGAAGGAGGGGTTGCCCTAGGCCATCAGTGCAGCATCACAAACCATAATAGTGAGATTTGGAGCTATAACATTAGGGATCCTTCCAAATGTGCCTATTACTTTCAGAAGGAAAACCATTTATATGAACGCAATGGTAGTCCAAGGACCTCTAGACTATAATCTACTCCTTGGGCGCGACTATATTTATAGCATGGGAGCCATTGTCTCCTCACTCTTTAGAGTAATGTGTTTTCCACATGAAGTCTGAATGGTCTAGCTCATAGACTAACTTTCGTTCCCTGGCTCACACATAGCTAATAGTCAAATGCCATCCCTAAATGGTATTTTCGTGCAAGGAATGTCTCATCAATCTCTAGTCCGTCCACCTAAAGAACGCGAGTAATTTGAGGGACATGATTGAAACCCAGGGGGCATGCACCCTAGCCTACTCCGGCAAGAAAACTCTAGGTATAAGGTAGGTTTCCACGAAGGATATATGACCGGTCTGACACCCTTCCATATAGGAGCATGGGATTAGACTGGAATAAGATACCTCTGTTAGAAGGTATGCCTTTCCTGATAGAACAAATTTTTTGTCTACAAATTGAAGGGTAACCTCGAAACTCTACTTCGCTATACCCGGGGGCATGCAAACCTTTTTGCATGCAAGTGAAGAGTGACCATTTATTTTCATAGTTTGTAGATTCTCAACCCTTTAAACTCATAGGATTGGTCATTCCTAGCTTGCATAAAGAAAGGACACGGAGCAAAGCTTCGAAAGGTGCAAGCTCCACAAAAATGGAATCTATCGATGAGATGTCCTTATTATATGACTCGCACGAGCAGTTTTTATGTGAAGTTCAAGCTTGTTAAAAATTTAAACCTAAGCAATGAGCAAATGTTTCCCCCAGAGTTTAAGCTCATTAAAAAATGAACCAATCTCTGGTAAATAACCATTGTGAATGCATTATCATCAGCTTTTGAGCCTTGGTCGTGTTCTCATCATCACCTCCATTCTGTTTTAGCCAATCATACACCTCCATTTGACTTTTTACCCTTTTTGAGGAACATCTACGACGAGTGATTCTGTTAGCCATCCTTGTGACACTGCCGTGATTGGAAAATTACAAACCTTACCTGGAATCAGCTGCTACCCGAAATTATCACTAGTTCCTCAAAAAACAAGTCTCCTTTAAGCTCTTTTCATCTGACTTGTAAAAAGTGAAAAGATTGCCGAGCGATTGGCCTCTCCAGCTCATTAAAGCTACCGGAAGCGCTATCCCTCCTCTATATTTTAATCTTTTTGGACCTGAGGGATTATTACACAAAAAGATCAAGCGCTTGTCTTGTTCAGCTCATTGAAACTATGGAAAATTCATCCCTTTCATATTATTTTACACTTTTTTAGACTTAAGGGATTATATGACGAAAAAGGATTATTGGAGTTTCCTTTCTGTCCCTTTTCAGACTCTCTAAAATTGAAAACCGAGTTATCATTGTCGTTAAACTTGTTAAAATCAATAGCGACAAACTTGTGGACGAGAATGAGTTTCACTGTCGTCGGGCTCATTGAAACATAGTGACGGGTTCACCCGAAGGGCGAATTATAGAACACGCATATGTTATCCTCCTCAAGCTTGATAAAAATAAAGAGGTACTATTCAACAACGACTAGGGAGAATTGGGAAGAAAACTTGAAGAAACTTTATTGCTAGCAAGTCGCTCTTGAACATGACACTTTCACTCCACGTCCGAGTCGGGTTGGGTTATTCCATTCACCAGTCATATCACCATTGGTCCATCATACCATCCATCTTTGGGGTTAACGCTACCAATCCATTTTAGTGTCGCCAGTATGTTCAAGAGAAGTCGCTCAAACAATTCACCTGCGTCTCATCCACTACAATACATTCACGCTCCATTCATTCATGACCGTCACCCTAAACCCTGTATTATCAGATTGTTTTCACCTCCAAAATCATTTGCTCTGTTCCATGTCGTAGATGTGGGATTCATTAAGACTCTCCTACAACAGGTCGCTTCTTGTCGATATCAGCTCATTATCTAAGAAGTCGGCCTAGGTACAACCCTTTCAGCACTTTGAAGCTTGCATGCCTCAATGGCAAGTTTCTCACTTCCAATGACAGGTATACATCAATGGCCTTTGACCAAAAGATTTTGTGTGGTGTTCGACGCCAAGTCCCTTTTTCACACCACGTGAATTGTACTGTCGTACCTTGAGGGTCATCATCATTATCGGTGATTCCTCTCGCACCTGTTAATAGCTTACATCATTGGCTGGTAATCAGCGTTGATGTCTTTCCATTTCGACTCCATAGCATCTTTCACATGGATCGAACTTGATACTCCGAGTGTAAGATTGAAAAGTATTGAAGACCCTTAGATCTAGTTTCATCCATCTGCGGCTGGCAATATATCAGGAATTAAAGACATCAAATGTACATCATTGCCAAACAGATGATCATCCGAATCAAAGGATGATGACTCCGTCCGAATCATCAGTCTGCTACACAGACAGTTGTCTGTCCTATGTACATGAAAATGAATTTATAAAGCTAAGCATGGGAATGCCCACCTCAGCTACATCATGAAAATTATTATGAAGATAATGTATTGTATTGCATCTTATTACAGGTCGCCTTCCAGCTCAAAAAAAATTTGGATCATCATGATAAAGCATTTCAACAGACACCAAAAGATTAACGACCTCATGCTTTAGGGGGCAATTGTTATAGACATTTTTGGTCACTGTGACCCCAATCATATATGTCCATAAACCAAGGGCTTCTAAGTCCCTAAAAGTGTTGCTTCATGCCCTAAAGGAACAAGGTCAGCTGATTACATCATCTCCCAGAAGTTCTCCACAGAAAACTGCTCAGAACTGGTCAAAACTGGACCATACAGACTGCCCAATGCAAAGGGTACGATGCATCTCACCTGTTCAGTGTAAAAAGTGCAATGCATATTGGAGAGCCCTTCTGTAGAGTGCGATGGGCGAGAGTAGACAAATGGCAGAGACAGTTTGCAAGGTGGATGATCATGGAATATTCTAGAAACTTCTCCTGTGACACTTGCCTCTCTGAATTTGCCCAGGGATGAGTAAGAGACCATCAATCTCCAAGTGG
>APFE030683060.1:157373-189601 GCA_000404065.3 Pinus taeda | reverse complement strand
CATCACAGAGATCCAGAGGCTGGAATCTTGTATCTTGTAAGGAAGTGTTGTTGGTTTCCTGGTGCAATATCATAGTGTTGGGTGATCTAAGCTTTTCATGAGGTGAAGAAGGGCTTTCATGCTGGGAGAATGACACTGGATCATAACAATGGGTTGTAATCCTCTTTTCTATTCTTCATATTAATAAAGCTATTCAAGTTTTCCTCCACATTCTTGTATGTTTGATGATATATGCATTTGTGTGGTCAATATATATCTGGTCCTAAATTGGATTTCAGAGATCTGTGGTTTGTGCTTTTTGAATCTTTGATCAGAGAATCCACAGTAAGAGAATTTTTACACCAATGTTTCGAATCCCAAATGGGATCCATCATCAGGGTTAAGAGAAAGATGATAAAAGAAGAGCAAGAAGGAAGAGATAAATACTCAGGAGGGAATGAATATTGAAGGAACAGCACAGGTCAGCCAAAGAGATTAATAATGAAACTTAAAATTAAACTAAAAATAACATTAATTTTTATAAATTAATATCATTTAAATTATACCTATAAAACATAATCTTTAAATAACCTAACATCTATATTAATATCTAAAAAACCTAATATATATATTAATATTAATATCATAAACCTAATATCTATATAACATTAATATTTATATAACCTAATATTTATAAAGCTTAATCTATATATAACTTAATATTATATAACCTAAAATCTATATTAATATTCATATCTAAAAACTTAATATATATAAAGTATTAATAATATATTAAATATCTTAAAACTTTAGATATATAATGATTAATATATAGTATATATTAATATATAATATCTATAAAACGATAATATATATAATAGTATTAATAAAAGTATTAATATATTAATAAACTATAAAAACTTAATATATATACTAGTATTAATATATAATATATATTTTAAAATAATTAATATATATAAACTTAATATATATAATAGTATTAGGTAAATAGTATTAATCATATAATATATACTAAATATTATAAAATCCTAATATCTATATAACATTAATATTTATATAACCTAATGTCTATATACCTTAATATTTATAAAACTTAATCTATAAATAACTTAATATTATATAACCTAAAATCTATATTAATATTAAAATCTATAAAACTTAATATATAAAATAGTATAAATAACTATACAACCTAATCTCTATTCTAATATCTATATCAGAATCTATATAAATTAATATTAATATAACCTAAATTATATCTAAATTCTATATTAAACTCTAAACTATATTAAAACCTGTATTAATGTCTAAGTTATATTAAAACCTGAGATTGGGAATTGAAAAGGGAAAGGGAGGGAAAAAAACTAACCTGTTAGACAACTTACCTGGGGTTGGGTTGGCGCTTCTTGATCTCACCGATCAGGGGAAGCCAGCTTCCGCTGATCTCCAAACCGCTGTCTCTGTTCAGATTACAAGGATGCTTCAAGTTTTCGAGGGCTTCTCTGATTTTCCGTCTCTGATGCTGCTCTTCTCTTGCGGTAATTGATGCGTTTTCTAAGCAGATGTAGTGTTTAGTCTTCGAGGAGTGTTCTGCCAAGGCTGAGGTACGAGATCTTCCATTCCTAATGTCAGCACCATGCTCTTTCAGTCTTGTCTGGAGGGAGCGACCAGTTTCACCTATGTAGCTTTTCCCACACGAACAGTGTAGTTTATAGACTCCTTTAAGCTGCTGCTTGTCAATATCATCCTTAACAGACTTTAAACTTTGTCTGATGGTACCGGGAGCTGAGAATTGAGTTATAATGTTTTTCTTTCTTAGGATTTTTGCCATTTTATCTGTGACTCCTTGGATATAAGGTAGAAAAACCTTACCACCTTGAGGTTGATCCTGCTCTTTAGGTATGGGAGATGACAACCTCATTTCAACTTTCTTTATGGCTTTTTTAATCTCATGATCCTTGTAGCCTATATTTTTGAAAGTTGAAACTAAATGCCTCTTCTCTTCGTTTATATGCTCTGAGTCAGAAATTCGTAGGGCTCTAATGGCAAGAGTGTTCAGGACGCCAAGCTTTTGCGCTGGGTGATGGTGGGAGTCCGCATGAAGGTAACTCTCTGTGTGAGTTGACTTCCTGAAAACCTTATGGCCCAAAGAGCCATCATCTTTTCTGATGATGAGAATGTCCAAGAAAGGAATGCTCAAATTTTCTTCAAGCTCCATTGTGAAGTTTATATCAGGGGAGATGGAGTTAAGGTGATTGAAAAACATGTCGAGTTCTGCTTTACCATGGGTCCATTTTATATTGGTGTCATCGACAAAACGCTTCCACTAAGCTGGTTTTAAAGGATAAGAGTTCAAGGCCTTCTTCTCAAAATATTCCATATAAAAGTTGGCTACAATCGGCGAGAGGGGTGATCCCATTGCTACACCAGATGTTTGTTCATAGAATGTTCCTTGGAATGTGAATACAGTTGACCTTAAGCAGACTTCAGCCAGTTTTGCGGTCTCTGGTCCTAAATTGTTTATGATTGTAGATCTCTGTTCTTCGATAGTGTTAGGCTACTTTGATTCCACAAGTGCTCTTTGAAGCTGGGTAAACGAAGAAGGAGCAGCAAATATCTGTAGAAGGGAGAGGAACAAAGCAAGGAACCAAGCGCAAGACTGAGGTTGGTGTCCTTTGTTCCCCTCTTATCTACTTCTCATAAAGGAAAGTGAAAGTAGTTTTGGTTTGTTTGTTTCTAAGATAGCTACCCGTCTTAGTGGGACTAACAACTCCGAGTGGACACTAGATTTCCCGATAACACGGTACAAAAAAGGAAAGGTGTACATATCCATGACAAGGTCACAAAATGTATCAAGTCACTGAAATCTAGGCTTATGATGAAAATTGTGAATAGATATGGAGATGCTATGGAGTGACATGAAAAAGGGAAAAAGGACAGTTGATGTAGGTAAAATTCTTATGCGTTCCTCATCCCACCTAAACCATTATGATTGATTTTTTTTAAATGATATTCATGCATAAAAGGTTCAAAAAGGAATTTGGGAACATAACCTCTTTTGAAAATATAAAGAAATAAGAAAAGGGTTTATAATTACTATTGGTGGTGAAAAATATGGCTCTAATACCATCAACAGAGCTCTATTTCCCACAGGTGTTTATAACCTTGACAAAGTTGTTTCTTCCCCTTGGACCCATAATCCTTTATATATGCCTAGGAAAGTGCTTTTTGATGTTAGAATGGAGGCCATTGTGATGGCTTGGTAACTAGTTCGATCACAATGCCATTCACCAGGAAGGAGTGAAAGGTGGGCAGGCCGACTCGTGATGAGACCTCCTATTCCAAGGACACTTATTTTTTCTATTGTGCCCTTTGGATCATATCCCTAGTGTGGTGGCCATAGTGGGAATGCCACTTCACTACTTTCTTATGATCATGGAAGGTTGGCTCTTGATGAGACCACCTATCCTCCATCTGACAAATCATAGAATTGTTAGTAATCACATAGATATATTTTTTCTCTCTTTTTCTTTTCTTTTATATAGCACTTCCTATTTTTATATAGAGGATGACTCAACAATCCTTAAGAGTAAAGATGGTGGAAGAAGTCTGAACATCTCAATAGGGGATAATATGCCCTTATTCTTATCCAATAATAATAATCAAATAGAATTATGAGAATTAGGGAAGAACCAACATGATAAAAATAATCAATCAATTTAAGGTTAAGTGAAGATAAAGATAGCAAAGTGATATAGATAGTTGTGTCCTTTACTTTCTCTTATCAATACAAAGAAATCTCTTGAAATATGACAATTTTTCTTTGATTTACTTATTTCAGTAACCTCTACTATTTATGTCCTTGCTGTTGGGTTGTGTTATATTCTTTCCACGACTAGCCCACATAGTTAACCGGGGGGTTAGAGGGGGGGCAGAGCCCCCCTTCGTTGCATTGATTGTGTAGTGTGCGGGGGGAGGGTCCCAGGGGGTTTGAGGCGCACTCGTAACCCCACTTTATGGGGTCTGGGGCAACGCCCTAGAAAATTTTGGTTTTCGACCCTATGTTAGGATCGACAGACCCACCTATAATTTTGTGCATGATTTTCGCACATGTTTTTTGGACGTGATGGTTTTCTGTCCATGGTATTGGACGTGACGGTTTTCGTTCCATGGTATTGGATGCTTCAGCACGTATAAATATGTATGATAACATTGAAAGGAACATAATGAAAAATCAAGCTGGTAGTCCTGGTTTTCGGATCCAGGGGAAAATCTCTATGTATATGTGTTTTATGAGTTTTTCTCTCGCATTGTTTATTTTATGTATTTTAGAATTCGTATGCAGGTAATTTCTGTACAGGGTTAAAACCTACATTTGGTATCAAAGCAGTTTTGGCTTCAAGGGGATACCTTTGCTGCTAAGGGGTTTCGCTCAGGCCTATGGTAGACCCTGTTCAGTGGGAGATCTATGAGATCGATTTTGGTGGTGAAAGAAGATGGCAAGCAGTGGAAAGATAGAGATCAAGAAATTTAATGGTCAGAGTTTTGAGTTGTGGAAGCTCAAGATGGAGGATCTGTTGGTGGATAAAGATCGGTGGATTGCAGTAGATCTAAGTACTAAACCAACGGGAGTGTCTGATGAAGAATGGAATAAGTTGGATCAGAAGGCAAAGAGCACAATACGATTGTGTGTCCTAGATTCAATATTGCTAAATGTATCAAGGGAAGCTACGGTGAAGGCTTTGTGGGACAAGTCAGGGACTTTGTTCCAATCTAAGTCTCTGGTGAATAAACTGTTCCTGCGGAAAAAAATTGTATAACCTAAGGATGAAAGATGGAGACTCGGTGAAATAGCATCTGAATGCATTTAATACTGTGGTAACTCAGTTAGCATCTGTTGATATTAAAATTTTAGATGAAGATAAGTGCATCAGTTTGTTGTGTTCTCTACCAGATTCGTGGAATAGTTTGGTTATTACAATAGGTAGTAATGCAACTGCCTTGCAGTTTGATGAAATAGTCTGATCCTTGTTGACGGAGGAGATGAGACAGAAAAATATGGAGGGCCAGAATGGTGATGCCTTGTCTGTACGAGGACAGTCCCAGAACAAAAACAAAAATAATTCATTGAGTGGGAGATCTTAATCTAGAGGGAGATCTAAATCTCCAGGAAAACTTGTAAAGGTGGTGTGCTGGAAATATGAAAAGGAAGTGCACTACGAAAGGGATTATAAATCTATAGCTCTTGATAAAGGAAAGGGATCTGATGATGCTCCTTCTGCACAGGCAAAAAACACCTCAGAGGAAGGTGGGGATGTGTACTTGGCTTCTTCAAGGACACATGTAGATCATGAGGCATGGATGATTGACTCAGGTGCATCCTTTCACTTCTCTCCCCATAGAGAGTGGTTCTGTGAGTATGAGAAATACGATGGTGGTGATGTCTTCTTAGGGGATGCTAGGAAGGCTAGAATCATTGGTCATGGAAAAGTAAAGTTGAAGTTACAAGGTGGAAGGGTTAGAACACTTCCACGTGTTCTGCATATTCCTGCATTGGCTGGAAATCTTATTTCTATAAGCAAGTTGGATGATGCAAGTGTAAAAACAATTTTCAAGAAGGATACATACAAAATGGTTTGGGGAGCACTGGTATTGATGCGGGGAGTTTGAATTGGAACTTTGTACAAGCTGCAAGGTAGCACAATTATTGATGGGTGCAATAGTTTTGTGGTTCCTAAAAGTGGAGCAGAAAATATAGTGGTCTCTGGAGAGAAAACCATGTTGTGGAATCAAAGGCTTGGACATATTGGAGAGAAGGGCCTTCAAATACTTCATGGTAAAGGTATGGTAGAAGGTATGAGTAATAGCTCTCTAGATTTTGATTTCTTTGAAAATTGTGTATATGGGAAGCAGAATCAGGTGAGTTTCCCCTTTGGTAGTAAGAGGGTGAAATAGATATTAAAACTTGTGCACAGTGATGTGTTTGGACCTATGAAGGTTCCATCACTGGGTAAGTCTGTGTACTATGTATCATTTATAGATGACTTCTGAAGGAATACATGGATATATTTCCTTAAGCAGAAATCTGAAGCATTTGACAGGTTTAAAGAATTTAAATCTCTCGTGGAAAATTGGACAGAGTAGAAGATAAAGGTGTTGAGGATAGATAATGGTGGAGAGTTTTGCAGCAAGGAATTTGAAAAATTCTGTAAGAAGTGTCGTATAGCACGACAAAAGACTACTCCATATGCACCTCAGCAAAATGAATTTGTAGAAAGAATGAATAGGACGTCGATGGAAAGGGCAAGAAGCATGTTCAGTGGTGTCGGGTTAGGACAGGAATTCTGGGCAGAGGCAGTGGATACTGCATGTTACCTGGTCAACAGGTCACCTTCATCAGCGTTGGAGGATAAGACTCCACAAGAGGTATGGACTGGTAAGAAATCCTCTCTTTCACATCTGAGGATATTTGTATGTGATGCATATGTACATGTTCCAAAGGAGAAACGAACCAAGTTGGATAGTAAATCTGAAAAGTTCATATTTATTGGGTATAAGGATGGTTTAAAGGGATATAAGCTTTGGAACCCAATCACACGGAAGGTTGTGTCCAATTGAGATTTGGTGTTCAGAGAGATAAAATATGTTATTAAACATGAACTCCAACCAAAGGAACCTAAGAAGATAGAGTTTGAGGTTAAGGAGGGAGAATCAGACTCTATAGCAGAGGAGGGATTAGAATATGAAGAGCCACAGACTCTGAGTGTGAGAAGATCAATTTGAGAAAGAAGGTAGCCAGAAAGCTATAGTCCATCTACTTTCTGTTCAAATTTTTCTTTATCTATTACTGAAGATGATCCCAGAACTGTGAAGGAAGTAGTAAATTCAAAGGATGGCAAACTCTAGAAAGAGGCCATGGTTGATGAAATGGCATCTTTGCACAAAAATGAGGCTTGGGATCTGGTGGAGTTGCCAACTGGAAGGAAACCCATTGGTAGCAAATGGGTGTTCAAGAACAAGACAAATGCAGAAGGAAAGGTGGAGAAATACAAAGCTTGGTTGGTATCAAAATGTTATTCCCAAGTGTCAGGAATTGATTTTGGTGATATTTTTTCTCCTGTTGCCAAGGTAACTTCTATTAGATTTCTTTTATATGTTGTTGTTGCTTTTGATTTTGAGGTCGAACAGATGGATGTGAAGACAACATTTTTTCATGGGGATCTGGAAGAGGAAATATACATGAAGAAACTTGAAGGCTTTGCAATGAAGGGTAAGAAAGAATTGGTATGCAAGTTAAAGAAGTCTTTGTATGGGTTAAACAGTCACCAAGGATGTGGTATCAGAAATTTGATACATTTATATGGGGACTTGGCTTCACTAGAAACAAAGCATATCACTTTGTGTATTTTAAATTAATTTTCCATTGTGTTATTTATCTAGTCTTGTATGTGGATGATATGTTGTTGGTTGGAAATGGCAAAGAAATTATCTAGGATTTCAAGACCCAATTGTCCTCCAAATTCGACAAGAAAGATTTTGGTGCTGCAAACTATATTTTGGGCATGGAAATTAAAAGATATCGAGAAAAGAGGATGCTCTGGTTAAACCAGAGGAAGTATGTTGAGACAATATTGCAGACACTTAATATGCATGATAGTAAACCAATGAAGGTTCCTATTCCTGTAGGTGTGAGGTTATCTGCTGAACAATGTCCGAAGACACAAGAAGATGAAGAGAACATGTCTCGTGTTCTATATGCAAGTGTAGTCAGTAGCCTGATGTATGCAATGGTTTGTACTAGACCAAACACTGCACATGCAATGGGAGTATTGTGTAGGTTTATTTCAAAAATAGGGAAGGAGCAGTGGACAGCAATGAAGCGTGTTTTCAGGTATTTGTGTGGCACTAGTGATTATGGTTTGTGCTACCAAGGAAGATCAAGGTTGGACATAATCTTGGATATTCGTGGCTTTGTTGATGTAGACTAGGCTGGAGATCTGGATCAGAGAAGATCTACAAGTGGGTATGTGTTTAATCTATTTGGAGGTGCAGTTAGTTGGGTGAGTAAGAAACAATCTATAGTAGCACTATCAACTACAGAGGCAGAATACATGGCAGCCACTCATGCAAGCAAAGAAGCAGTTTGGTTACAGAGATTGTGTTTAAATATGGGGTTAGTATAGGGAGCTATAAGGATAGACTGTGACAGCCAAAGTGCAATTTTCTTGGCAAAGAAACATGCATATCATTCAAAGACAAAGCACAATGATGTTTAGAATCACTTTGTGAGGGATATGATAGAATACTCCAGATGCATTGAAAAAATCTGTAAGATTTGAGAAGTTCTCTTGGTGTAGAGAGACAATGGGCATTTCAGGGCTAGAAAAATGACTAAGCTCTCTTATGGCCCCCTGTGGAAAGAAAACAAAAAGTGGGATAATGTTGGGTTGTGTTATATTCTTTCCACGACAAGCCCACGTAGTTAACTGGGGGCTTAGTGGGGGGGCAGAGCCCCCCTTCGTTGCATCGATTGTGTAGCAGGGGAGGGGGGGTCACAAGAGGTTTGAGGTGCACCTGTAAACCCACTTTATTGGGTCCAGGGCAACGCCCCAGAAAATTTTGGTTTTGCACCCTATGTTAGGATAGGCAGACCCACTTATGGTTTTGTGCATGATTTTTGCATATGTTTTTTGGACGCGATGGTTTTCGGTCCATGGTATTGGATGCTTTGGCATGTATAAATATGTATTATAACATTGAAAGGAACATAATGAAAAATCAAGCTAGTATTCCCCGTTTTGGGATCCATGGGAAATCTTTGTGTATATGTGTTTTATGTGTTATGCTCTCGCATTGTTTATTTTTTGTATTTTAGAAATCGTATGTAGGTAAATCCTGTACGAGGTTAAAACCTACACTTGCATGTATTTGTCTCTTTGTCTTGAAAGGATCATGAAGAGTGAAACATTATTCACAAAGATTCTAAAAAAAAAATTGTTGTTCTTTAAGAAAAACAACGAAAAATGCACTCAAAAAATGTTGTTCCTTAGATGGAACAGTTGCTATTCCGTGAGAGGAACAATAAATAGAACATTTTCACACAAAACTATGGTTCCCTTAAGAGGAAAAAAAAGAGAAAAATATTACACCCGAAACTGTTGTTCCTTAAGAGGAACAATAGTTGTTCCTTAAGCAGAACAGCAAATAAAGCAAGTGCAAAATAAAGTGTTGATCCTTCAGTGGAACAGCCAAAAAACACTCCAAATCGAAACTTTTGTTCCTTAGAAGGAACGGCATAAAGTAAAAAAAAAATAGCGAAATTATTGTTCCTTAAGAGGAACAGCGCAAATGTAAGCAGGTAGTATTGTTGTTCCTTAAATGGAATGGTTGTTGTTCTTTAAGAGGAACAACATCTGTTCCTTTAATGGAATAGCTAAAAAAAAAATTCACGTGGGTTGTTGTTCCTTAAAAGGAACAATAGTTGTTACTTAAATGGAACAAAAAAAATATGAATCACACAGAGTTGTTGTTCCTTAGGAGGGACGAATGATGTTAATTAAGAGGAACAACAGTTGTTCCTTAAGATGAACAACAAAAAAATAGAGACATGTGAAGTGTTGTTCCTTAAGAGGAACGGTTGTTGTCCCTTAAGAGGAACAACAAAAATAGAAACATGCGAAAATGTTGTTCCTTAAGAGGGGTGGTTTTTGTTCCTTAAGAGGAGCAGTAGTTGTTCCTTAAGAGGAACAGTGAAAATGAAATCATGCGGAAGTGTTATTCCTTAAGAGGAATGGCTACTGTTGCTTAGGAGGAACAACAACTGTTCCTTAAGAGGAACAACAAAAACACAACACAAAGAAGTGTTGTTCCTTAAGAGGAATGGCTATCATTCCTTAGGAGGAACAGTAGTTGTTCCTTAAGAGCAAGAGCAAAAATATAAACATGCATAAGTGTTATTCCTTAAGAGGGACTGTTGTTGTTCCTTAAGAGGAACAACAACAATGCAAACACGCAGAAGTGTTGTTCCTTAAGAGGAATGGTTGTTGTTCCTTAGGAGGAACAACAACTATTCTTTAAGAGGAACAACAAAAATGCAAATGCCAAATGGGACATACAAAAATGTTGTTCCTTAAGAGGAACAGTTGTTGTTCCTTAAGAGGAACAACAAACAAACATAAGCTCACAACATTGTTGTTCCTTTAAGAGGAATGGCTGCTGTTCCTCAAGAGGAACAACAGTTTCTCCTTAAGAGGAATATCATGAAAATAAACTAAAATAAAGAAATCATCTGCTGCTCCATAAATGGAATGGCTGTTGTTCCTTAGGAGGAACAATAATTGTTCCGTAAACAGAACAGCAGTAAAAATCTTTACAAAAAAAAAAGTTTATGCAAGCAAAATTTAAAAAGAAAGTTTATGTACAAAATTCAAAAACAAGGGAATTGTTCAGTTAATTAATGCGAAGGAGGGGTTATATTCCTCAACAAGAATCTGCATAGTGGAATCTTGCCATAATTGTTGGTAAAAGGATTCCCAAGTAAGCGGTTTGTGATAAAGTCGCACTCGATGACCATTTTCTTTGAAAGAATGTCTAGATATGTCAATGGTAGTCAATGTAATGGTGCCATTGTCATGCACTTTCTATATCTCATAAGGTCCAATCCATCGTATCTAGAGTTTTCCGAGAAAATCCTAAAACCTAGAATCGTATAGGAGTGCCCAATCTCCTTCATGGAAGATCTTTTTTTAATAATGGTGCCATGCCATTCGGCTCTCTGGTGTTGAATTAATGTAGTGTGTGAAGAGTTGAGAGCCTTATTTCATCCAACTCATTGATTTGTTGTAATCTATTAGTCTAGGCCTCATTTAAATTGAAACCCACCTCCTACGTTGTTCTTAATGTTTCAATTTAGAATTCGATTGGAAAGACGGGTTCTTTTCCAAATGCTAATTGATATGGTGAATACACGGTGGTGTTTCTCCACATTGTTTGGTATGCCCACAAGGCTTCCGACAATCTTGAAGCCCAGTTGCGTCTGTGTGATGCAATTGTTTTTGTCAGTATTGCCTCAATTACCTTATTATGCTTTCTACTTGTCCATTTTCTTGTGGGTGGTATGGGGTTGTAATTTTGTGCTGAATGTGGTAAATTTTTAATGTTGCAGTGATTTTATTACCTACAAATTGTGGTCCCCCATTTGTAGTTATCTCCCTCAAGAAGCCATATCACACAAATAATTGAAAAAGAAAATGTATTATAGAATACTCTATAGCTCTTGGCAGTGCCTCTGCTTCAACCCATTTGGTAACATACTCTATTGCAACTAGTATGTATGTTTTCTGGTTTGATGATAGGCTAATAGGACCAATAAAATCAAGCACCCATCACTCAAATGGCTCAATTACTAACTGTGGGTTCAGAGACATTTCATCAGATTTCCCAGGGCGTCCTGCCCTATGGCAACTATCATAGGCTTGAACAAAATTTTTAGCATGTTTAAAAATAGTGGGCTAGTAGTAGCCTGTTTGTAGAACCTTGTGACTGATCCCGCGGCCTGCAAAATGTCCGCCACACAACCCATCGTGGCATGCTTTCAAAATGTCAAATATTTCATCTTCTCGGATGCATCTTCTAATGTGCATATTTGCCCCTGTATGAAATAAGTAGCTCCCAATCCAAGAGAATCAGGTACTGCACTGCACTATCTACTTTCATTCATTAGGCATTAAATTCTTAGGTAATTTGCCTACTACTAAGTAATTTGCAACGTTAGCATACCATGGTGTTCTGACATTAACAAAAAAAAATGTTCATCTAGAAATTGATCTTCGACTGCTGCTACGTCCGCTGGCTTTGGCATTCGTGAGAGAAAATTAGCTATAGGATTCTCTTTTCTAGGTCGGTCCTTAATTGTGATGTCAAATTCCTGCAAGAGAATCAACCTTCTTGTTACTCTTCCATTTGTGACCAGTTTATTTGCTAAATATTTTATGGCAGAGTGATCTGTATATAAAACTACAGGATACCTAGTTATATAATGTCTAAACTTATTTACAGCATGTATTACAGCTAAAAATTCTTTTCCAGTCATAGTATAGTTTAATTTAGCAAGAGATAGATTATTGGTAATGTAATAAATTGCATATGGCTTTTTATCTTCTTCCTACCCAAGAACTGCTCCAATTGTTGTGTCTGAAGCATCATATGAAATTTGGAATGGAAAATCCCAATTTGGGCCCCTAAGCACTGGGGCTATCGATACAAGCTTTTTCATATCCTCAAAAGCACGGTCACACTTACCTATCCAGATGAAATCAACATTCCCTGTTAGTGCATATAGAGGTGCAACAATTTGAGAAAAATGTTCTATAAATCTTCTATAATAACGAGAAAATCCCATAAAACTGTGTACCTCTGTTTGTGTGGTAGGAGTAGGTATTAACAAAATTATTTGAATTTTAGTCAGATCTACCTGTATTCCAACTGCTCAGATATAATGACCTAATATTAATCCTTCGGTCATCATCATATGACACATTTCATGGCTCAAGCAGATCTTGGTGGCAATACATCTTTATAGCACTTTTTCTAGTGTTTGTAATGATGGCTCAA
This sequence comes from Pinus taeda, assembly GCA_000404065.3. NCBI lineage: Eukaryota > Viridiplantae > Streptophyta > Pinopsida > Pinales > Pinaceae > Pinus > Pinus taeda. Next base: position 176,989 of record APFE030683060.1, on the reverse strand, counting down.
AATCATCTCCATAAGGTGTGAAATCAACCATATATACTTCGATCCTTTCATTTATGAGATCTGAAAAAATGCTGAGGATGGCCCTCTGAAATGTTGCAGGAGCATTGCATAACCCAAAGGGTAAGACTCTATAAGCAAATATTCCCCAAGGATAGGTAAAAGTGGTTTTATCCTGATCTTCAAGGGCAATCTGAATCTGATTGTATGCACTAAGGCCATCTAGGAAAGAAAAGAATTTCTTTCTTGCTAATGTGTCTAATACCTGATCAATGAATGGAAGGGGAAAGTGGTCTTTCTAGGTTGCTTTTTTCAATTCTTTGTAGTCTACACATATGCGCCACTTCCAATTCTTCTTTGGCACCACTACTAGTGGAGAGACCCACTTGCTATTAGATATTGGGTAAATAAAGTTTACATACAAAAGGTTTTGTAATTCAACTTTCACAATATCCTTAAGATGAGGGTTTAATCTTCCTCAGGGTTGGGGAATGGGTCTAGCATCCTTTTCTGTATAAATGTTGTGCCTACACAACTGGGGATCAATTCCTTTCATGTCTGGGGAATCCCATGAAAAAGCTTTGTTATATTTTCTCAGTAGTTGGACCAGCTTTCCTTCTTGTTCAATGGTCAAATTTTTGTTAATGTTCAAAGTTTTTCCTGGTTCAATTTCTATATTTTTGTTGTTGTAAATAGAGGTGGTAGGTATTGATTTATCATGAGTGTCTTTTAGGGGATCTTCTTCTATGTCATTATAAAATGCTACCTCAATCATGTGACATTGTAAATGGGATCTGGTTTCTGTTTGGTTAATGAAGTTGTTAATGATGTCATCCTCTATTTGGTCTTTAAATTATGGTGAGGCTTGGCTGGGCTGGAGGGTATAAGGCTAAATTCTTGACATTACTCCCTCTTGTTATAGTCATGTTGCCTTGTCGACAACCAATGTAAGCATCAATAGTTACTAGCCAGGGTCTACCTAAAATTAAAGGGTGTCCATCTAGTCAGTTTTTTGGATTAATAATCAGAAAGTCTGCAGGGTATTCCCAGGAGTCTACAGATACCATTACATCATGTAGTGTACCTTCTGGTCTGACTACCAATCAGTCAGCAAACTCCAATAAGGTTGTGGTTGGATCTAGTGATGTAATGCCAAGCTTTTGGCAAGTGGTGGTTGTTAAAATATTGATTACAACTCCTAAATCAACCAACGAATTTGTGAAGGAGCATCCATTGATTTGCACCGTAACTATAGGATTCCCTGGGTCCTCATATTTTACAGGTGCTTCTCTTCCTGATAGTAAGTCAAATAGGGTGTCGACTAGTTGGACAGTTGGGTTAGTTTTTATTCTCCTCTTTGGCTTTTCATACATAATTCTTTGATGGTTTTTGTGTAAATTGGGATATCTTGGATAGCTTGGAGGAGTGAAATTTTTATACACAAATTTTTTACTTCTCCCAGAAGGTCAAAATGAGGATGTTCTATTGGGCATGGTATGATTAATCGTTCTGGGAATGGGGGAGAAGAGGTGGTTTCTTGTTCATGAGTTGTTGTCTAAACAAATTCTCTTCTTGTAGTGTTTTTTCTAAAGGAAACGAATTTTCAACTTGAGCATTTTTGTCTCCCTTTGTTTCTATTATGCACCCAGATCTTAATTGAATGTCGTTGCACTCCCTTAACTTAGTTTCTTATTCTAGTCCTTCGATTATTTGAACAAATTGAACCGGTTTATTATTGGGGTTCAGGTTGGGTTGGGCTAGTAGTTGCGGTATTACGTTAGTCTGGGGATTTTTTTGCAATGTATAAGGTGCTAGCAGTGTAGGTTGACGAAGAGGAATCATTCCAGCCAATTGATTCATCGGTCTTTGCCAGTTCGACTGCTAGGTTTGACTCTGCAAGGTGGAGGTTTACCATTGAGTTGGATATGCATTATTTTGCCAAAATGGTGGACAATAAGGAAAGTTCTACCAATTGGTTTGATTTGTTTGATTTAGCCATGATATGGGAAATGGTTGTTGTGACCAGCTAGGGAAAGGAGGTTGATTCTACCATATTCTATTATATTGTTGAGCATTATATTGAGGAGTCTGAAAATAAGAGGATGGATCTATGAGCATACCTGTTTGTCATGGCTGCCACTGCTGGGGCTGATTGAGTAGGTAAACTGGTTCTATTTCTTCTTTTGCCCCCTTGTAAACTGCTTTCAATCCCAAGAGTGAGGGGTAGCTTTCTATGGAATGGTCTTTCATGCAGATGGCACAGACTTGGACTGTATCTAGCGAACACTCTTTGTGGCTGTGTTTCTTTCTGTATCTGGGGCAGAATATTTCCAAATTTTGCTCTGCTTTTGCTTGCTTTTGTTTAGCTTGCATGGTGTCGAACTGCGTTGAAAAAGTCCCTAGAATATCAGTTTTGAAATCTTCTAGTAGATTGTCGATTTCTGTGTTGGTTATACCTCCACCAGGGACCTTACTATCCCTTGTGATCATGCCACGCTCTGTTGGCTTTAGTCTTGTGCTGCCTCTCGAACTAATGATACATAAATCAATGATGTCAGCAAAATTTTCTTGATATATGTCGCATTTGCCCATAATGTTCAATGTTTCAATCCATTCTTTCATCCCTTTAATTAATGTAGTTTTTAACACATTGTCAGGCAAGGGTAAAGATGCACAAGGAGATCTCTGAAGATTGTATTGAAAGCATTCTAAATATTCCTCAAGTGTTCCATTAGGTCTTGTTGTCATTTGAAATATTTCATCCTTTAATTCTCTAGACCTACAATAATCCTGATATTTCTTTAGAAAAGCACCTTTCATCTAATCCCAGGTTCTAGGACATTTGATCAAATATGTGCCAATATCCTTTTGGGATTTCTAGGGAGTTATTCCTAGGCTGACTAGAAGGAGTAGGAATGACCTTGACAACACTTCCTTGGTATGGGATAATGAGTGGTCCTTGCTGAACTATTATCTGGGGGGATTTTATCTCTTTAGGTTCTTCTGTTTTTTTTTGGATGATCTTAATAACTCCCCTTATCTGGGTTGTTGAGAGTTAGAACTATTTCGATAAGGGATTTTGGCTCTTCTATTTCCCCTATTTCTCCTCCTCCTTCGCAGAGATTACTAGAGTTCCCTTCTTGAAAAGAAATTTGGTGAAAATTCTCAATTTCTTGAAAATCTTGCTTAGTCTCTTTTGTTTTGCTGTGCACCTCAGTGAAGGCTACAAATGGTGAACCTCTGCCCGAAGGTAGCCAGTAGGTTTTCTAGAAGCAACTTTTCTAGGGTTCACTGATGGTTGAGATACGACTTGATTAATGATATCGTCTATGAAGGTTGATCGACCAAGGGTCACCAGTCCCTTGGCTTTGTTAGGTTTGGGTAGTGGTTTTTGAGTGTTGCCAAGTTTTTTTCTTCTTAGTCATACACACAACTCAAATGTTTATTTCTACCGACAAAAAAAATTAACAAATCTATTGGAAAGTGGGTGGGGGAGCAGGGTTGTTACATGCTCCATATGCAGGTTCTTACCTTCAGTCTTTAATGCCCAATTCTTTCCTAGCAGGCACTTATCAGATGCACTACTCTCTGAAAAAAATGGCTACACTCTCCCCGGCAATGGCGCCAAAATGTTGAGGTATAAAAGGTGTCTTTTCAACTCCTATTTATCCTACATTACTTATCAATCCAAGAACAATTTTATATTTCAAGAGTGTACTCAGTCTGAAGCAACAATTTAATCCAAGAGTAATCTTTTCCAATTTGCAGTACAGAGTTTCAAATACAAGAGTAAACGGATGCTTGAAATAAACATATTTGCAATTAAAAGAAACTCAATGCTCTGAAACTAAATCATTCACTCAGGACATTAACAACAACTATTAGTCAAGGATGTAGTAGAAATAAATCTTTCCTTTGTCAAATGATGAAAATGAAATCAAACATAAACAAGATCCACAATCTGAGAACTCTGACAATAGTAGCTAATGTTCTTTACATTTGTTGATCTCACACTCCACACTAAAGCGACTAATGAGAAATGACAAGGAATCACATTAACAATGCTACTAATGGAATAAATGCACTAATTGTAATGATGCTAAAAGGCAAAACCAAATACTTGCAGAAAAGAAATGATCAACAATGTTATCTAGTAAAAATGAACAGCAATGTCACTCAATAGAAATGAACAACAATCTGGAATGAACAACAAAGTCAGTTTAGTGGAATGAATAGAGAAGCTTTATAATTGAAATGAACAGCATAACAATATAGTTTCTCAAGATAATAATCTTATTGTGATGAAAAGGAATGGCAACGCAATTCAGTTACAGTAAGACAATTCATAAACTCTAGAAATGAAGAACAGTATAGTAATGTGATTTAAATGAATGAAAACCAAACCAAACCATCACACGACTACAATTGAAAGTAATGGCATAGATAGCAAGTGGATCCACCAGGGTCGGGCCCTTAGCCACTAGTGAAGCACCGCCAAACTAGTTCAGTATAAATGAATGGAACAACAATCGACTTATGTATTAATCATGTGAAAATGTTACAGGAAATTGTACTCTGTTTTAATCAATAAGAGTTGATAATCAGAATAGGAATACAACAGTGAGTTCTGAATAATGGATAATCCCCTTTTTTGTAGTCTTTACAAGCATTGTCCCTTTTATAATGGACAGGCAGATAAAACAAGGAATAATGGATAGACTATAAAACAACGATCCCTCAGGATCAAGAGATCCTGAGGGATACACTGCATCTTATAACTCTAGTCAATCCCTTTGTCTTCTTGTGCTGATGCTGCGATTTTCCATCCTTATCCTTAACTGCACGCTCTGATCTTGATCTGCTTGTCTAGATACGGCTTCTTGGGGAAGCAACAATAGTTACTCTGTTTTTTCTTTTCCTTCAAAATGGTAGTTTTCCATTTCTTCTATTTTCTACATGGAAAAATACAATAATTAACTAATTCACAATAATCAATAACTCCCTAGTTTTCACTATAATTCTTTGATATATTATCATCTTAGGAATAAAAGGAGTTATGATAAAAGGGAAAGATAAGGAAATAAATGGCAAATTCATACGTTTTCCATAGCTCAACACTAGAGTTCTACCAGTGTTTCGCCAAGTGTTGTAGCGGCTACAACCACCCTCCAAAATTTTGCCTTAGCCTATTTTGGAGCCTCCCTACCAAATTTACACAACACTTTGTCTTGCTTCGTTAAGTACTCAAGCTTCAATGCTTCCTCGCACAAAGGCAACCTGTCCATCACAGTCGATCCATTCCCCTCACGGGCTTTTTACTCTAACTTGGTCTAGCTACAGGCTAAGCCGATTCCCCTTGAAAATTGTGCATTCCTCGAGGGAAACCAGCCTTCCCTCCAAGAATTGTGCAATCCTCTCTAATAGCCTACTGGGCTCCAGGATTGCGCAATCCTGCGAGCCAACCCTCCCAACAGGATTTGTGCAATGTTTCCCAACAGAAGGTTGTTTAGCCCAACATTTGTGAAAATCTAGGTAGGAGTTAGTTGTTCTGTGTAAAAATTGCACAATCCCCTTGGGTAGTCAGCCCAGATCACCATGAGGAATGCGCATTTTCCCAAGCAGTTGAGCAACTGCATGCATGAACAGTCTAGTTAACTAGTTCCACCCGGGACCAAGCAAACTTGACTTGCATGCATGCATGACTTGATCTTCTAGAATAGGAAGAGACGACATGGAAAAGGCATCCCATGATTTAGGGAGCTATGTTTAGCAATCAGGAGTTACATATAAAGCTTTTTTAGAAGTTTCGCTCTAAGTGTCACTTTTTCCTAGATTTGTGGCATGCACATCATAAGACCAAACTTATTTGTTCGATGCATCATAGCTCATTCATTCATATCAATCTTGGAGCTGTGACATCCCAAAACACATCGAGGACTCTTCGACACATCCAACTCAACTATTCACGAGTAAGTGGCCTCAACTTGTCTTTTTCATCATTTCTATCACTTTTTTGTGTATTCGCTTGTGTGAGTGTTGTTTGCTTGATTTCTTTGAATGCTTGATGTTGTTTACATATATTCTAGCTTGTCCTAGCTATGTTTCATTTTTCTTCACTATCTCACTGTTGTCATATGCATGAAACTATTTTGCATGAATGTTCACCCAACTGGAAAATAATCTCACCCACATGCATGCTGATCTGTTTGTTGAATCTTCCATTAACATTTTTCATGCATTTTCCATCACTTCTGCTATCACTTAGTTTCTCCATGCATTTCATTGACTTACATGCTTTCAGTTCCCCGTCGGCGAGTTGGGCCAACCTTGGCTCAGTCTCTTTCTTCACCAAGGCTACATTGTGTAATCTGGGGAAGGAAGGCTCACCTTCCCCTCCATATTTGCACATTCTAGCCGAGAACTGGCTTCCTGGATTGTTTTGCACATTCTTGGAGGACAGTGGCTACTTGACCCAAGAAATTGCATACATCTGTCCCTGGGCCGACAATCCTTCACGGCTGGGATTGCACATTTTGCAATCCCAGTAGCTAGCTACCCAACCAGATTGTGCATTTCACACATCTAGCAACCAATTCATCCTTCAGGACAACCTAAACTTCCTTTTTCGTAGTTTTGGTAGCCAATCACCCAGCCTCCAAGTGAAATTTGTGTAATCTTGCTCATTATTTTCCCAGGTATGTGTTGTGTCGTTCCCCAAATTTGATTTTTCTTCACTGACATATTTCTTTCCATGCATGCTGTTTGTTTCCAAATCATGTTCATCTATCTCAATGGCTTCCAAGAGAACAGGATCTCAGGACATTGATGGTATGGAAGTCGGAGCAACAGCTGAGCAGGTGTCCTCCAGTTTGCTGATCTATGAAGATACGAAGTTGTATCTAGACAAGGACATCAAACTGAAGTGGCAAGAGGTGAATTAAACATTCACGCGTACTTTTGGGGAAGACCTTAAAGACCTTCAGGTGTACGTGAATATTCATAAGTCTGGCTTGTACCGGATTGCATGCAGATACCTCGCATTCCCATCTACGGACATGATTCACTAGATCATCTCTCACACTGACCCCAAGACAATGAACATGAGTAGTGTCAGTGTGTTGAAGCTTGCAACCTTCTTTGCACAAGATTATCATGAGATGTATTAGATGACTGAGCCAACTCAAACCCTAATTTAGTTGCTACATGCCCTAGAAAAGTCATCAAATTGAATGCCATCATTCCTGAGAGTTTCCTAGCCTGAAGACATCCTAAAATGACTCCTTGGGGGACCAGGGCAGCCTTGGTTAGGGGAAAATACACTGCAAAGCACTTAGGCCCATTCGAGCTTGCTTTGCAGAGCACCTAAGCCCACTTTGACCTACATTGGGTGAGATTGAGCGAAATCTTCATAGGGTTCTGGGTATATTCTTTCATTCTAGACCATTCTAGAAGATTCACACCTCTTATCCTCTCCTATGACCTCGAAATTGGATAGGGAATGAATCAAATAACCTCCTATCCTCTCATCCCTTCCTCCATGGAAACTAACTCCCAAATTGGAAAGCCATTCAATGCCCAATTTATGACAAAACTACCTCCATTTCCATATAAATTGACGACTCATCATAGTGATCAGGGGCTAGACTTTGAGAATTTGTAAGGATATATTGTTGGTTTTAGGTTTGAGATTCAAGTATTGTTATGTTACCAGAGTGTTGTGCTTTTGGTGTGATGAAGGATGGAACTCAAGCTGGATGAGTGACATGGGATCAGACTTCTTTGGTTGTAACTCTTCCTTCTACTTAATAAAGTTGTTTACACCTTTTCCTATATTTTTGTCTTTATGTATGATGATCATATGTGTAAATGATTTCGATTCCATTTTCTTATAGTAGATAGATCTCTTGCTTTGATTACTTTTTGTCCTCTGGTTATGATTGCGAGTACTTATCAAGTGGACTCGGTTCCAGAAGGAGCGACAGGAGTTATTCAAAGGAGATAAAGGGAAGAGAAAGATAACAAGTAGGTCCCTTGTCTTATTTATCTTCTATAGGAAACGGTTAAACTCTTTAAATCTATTGTTCTAGGTGTAGCTATCCACACAAGGAAGTTGTACTTATCCGTAGATGCAAAATTCCACATGATAATGTCGACTGAGTAGCCAAGCGGGCACTGAGACCTTCCTTCAGATTTGGGTGGTCACATTGGACCAATTGGTTAGAGAAGGAAGACCATGCAACTAGTCTGGTATATTGGCTCATCAGCTAAAGGAGCAAGTCACGATGGCTAGAAAGTCACCCAAAGGCATTCATGTAGAGATCTACATGTCCACTTACATTCTAGATGTATTTTGTGACTGACATGAGTTTCCAAGCTTGGAGTGGGCATGGTCACCGATGAAGACTGTTGTGTACATGTATTTCAAGTTATTGTCTGATTGTAGCTTCAGAGGAGTGATCATATGGCTTTCCAACCATTTTGTCACCCCAGTGTATAGGTTGATATTCAAACAGGATCCACCCTGCATGTTAGAAGAAGCGATGAAGGAATTGTTAGGCATTGCATTGGTATGCCTCACTAGTCAACACGTTCATCCAAGTGTTCAGCATGGAGAAGCCTCTGCATGTTCTGCCAAAGTTTGCTTTGGATGTGCTTATCATGCAAGAAGTAGCATATCATATCTTAGCAGGATTGACAGATAGGTTATAGTGGAAGAAGAAGGCACCTTGGCCCACTCTTCCATTGTGAATTGGGTTATACGATATCTAAAAAATCAAGCAAGCCAATGTTGAAGCTGAACAGATGAAGAAGTACCCATTCAGCCTCCAAAGCTTCAACCCATATGATCCAAATTGCATTGTGAAGGATCAGTGCATGAGAGTTTAGTTCAATTGGATCCATGGGGCATTTCATTGGGTGAAGGAAGAATCATGGAGGTATTGCTACCATTCCTCTAGACCCAATGAATAGGTCGATTTTTCCATAGAGTGGTTAGCACGAAAGCATGAAGCAGCATCACAGAGAACACTAGAAGTAGCAGCGGTAGCAACAACAGTAGAGGCAATGGAGCCAATCATACCTATGTGTGACAAAGGGAAGAGGAAGATTGTCGACCACATGGAGGACAAGGAAAGATGCAAGTTTCGAGTAGATCTACTTGTAGAATAAGTAGCTATGGCTATTCATGCGAAGAGGTAGCAGTGCGACCAGCGAATTGTGCAAAGCTAAAGGTATAAGAAGGGAATGGAAGAAGCAGAGAAGGAGTTACATGTGCTGAGGGAAAACTCTGGAAAGAACAGTAGCTACGCCAATAGGAGCACGAAGCACAGAAGCAAAAAATTTAGCAGAGGGTGCATCATGTGTAGACAAACAAAGCAACGCCTATACAAGTAGTTGATTCATCTGAACCACTGACATCAGGCGAACATGGTGAACCATCACAAGAGCAAGACATTGCTCATGAGGTAGAATAGGCACTTGAACAGTTGGATGTAGACATGGAGCAATAGGATTTGGAACAGGATATGACCTCATGCCTCACCACAAAGAGGTCGACTCACTCGCTTCATTGCATCCTGATGATGAGAAAGACTCGATTGACCAAGGAAGCAATGAGATCCTTGGTGGTCAATCAGAAGCATAGATGTACAACATCTCCTTTGATGAATCTCATCATAGAGTTGTGAAGTCTCAAAGAGTAACGACTCTGGAGGACCAAACATCCCCAATGCAATTTGAAGAGCAAGTGATTCTGATTGATGTGCACAAGCATCTAGCTATGTTGGCCGATGCAACTAGAGTGTATGTTGAAGTCACTAGCTCAAGTGTTTGTTTTCTCATAGCTGAGAATGAGTGAATGGCGAAGGAACTACAGGTGGCCAAGCAGGGAGGAGACTTGGTGACGATGTCCACCCGAGCTGAACTGAAGAAGGTAATACTAGATGAAGTATTGTCCTTGGACATAGTTATTCGAGCATTGTACTCCAAGCTTGGTATTGTGCATCAAGCAGTCGTTCAACTCCATAAATGGCAGCAATGATGTCCAAGAAGATTACACATCTTGAAGAACATACATACTGTTGTTGATAATATGTGAGCATGGACAATGAAGTACAATGGAGCCCCTCTTCACTTGCCAAAGGTGATGAAGGCCAATTCAGTTGAGCTGCAAGCATGTATCTAGAGTCAGATCCGGAACTATGATGTCACAATAGAACACATGGACACTCTCAAGGACTACAAACCTTGGCATCAATATGTCACAGTTGATCAGCATGAGGATGTCGAGCAGATGGACTTCTATGGTTGCCTAAGTCCGAATGATGTCTATTTTGGCTTGTCCAAGCCATTGTTCACATGGGTAGATGTGCGTTGTAATGTTGAGTCATGTCAAGTGTAAATCAAGTGTCAAGAGTGGATGTAACATTCGTAGAGTAGGTGAAGAGTCATGTGGGTAGTTGAATGGTCACAAAGGGGAATTTCCAGGGTCATCCCACCCTTTCCTATAAATAATCCGTCATAACTCATTGTAAAGGATTTTGGTTAGCCAAGCTTCTACTAAGACTATTTTGAGGAAGGCTTGGATAGTATTGTAATGTGCCTTGGCTTCTCCATTGCACGAAGCTAATACATCTCTTTGGAGGAGCAGGCGAATGTTGCTGTAATTCCACAGTTGGGGCTATCAGGTTTACATGGATGTATTATATGATGGTGACTTATGCTTCTTTATATAATAAGAGCGAGCACATTTTCATGCATATGTTGTTATTGTACTAGGATTGCTCTGGTTTCTTTAATGATATGTGTTGTTTAACTTACGTACTTGTGTATGAATTGATTCACATTCAATTATATGAATCTTGTTATTAATGTGTTGCATATGTTGTTCATGATGTCACCGTTCGTGTCGACTTATTTGTCGGACATCAAAAAGAAATTCACTTGAACCTTGTTATGACAACCGTCGCACTTGTCTTGGACTGATCCATGAGTGTTGTACATGTTATCTTACCTTGTATGATTTGACTGTCGCATCCGACTGGACTACTCCACCGGAAATTGTGCATGTCCTTTGTGTTGTGTGTTCCTAGCCGAGTTGGGATTGATCCCTTTACACCTGGAACTCACCTTCACCTCCTTCCCCTTTCGAAGTGTTAGAACCTCTCATACCCCTTCCTTGACTCACTGCATCAATCACACCCTTGCTATTGATAGAGTTATTCTACTTGCCTCTGTGTGACACTGTGGTTAAGACATTACCTTACAACCCATTGCTGGGACTCGTACACCAAATGGTCTAAGGTCTAATTGGGACTTCTTACCGAGGATATCCCCTTGACATGTTAGTGGGTCCAGCACCATCAACAGAACATCAGATCCCCAATCAACTATCTATAAGCAAATAGATTTTTCAAATTGGGTCCTCCATCTTCTCCACATAACTTATTGAAGTTCATTTCCATTGGTGTGGGTAGTGACTTGCATTCTGTCATTCCAAATATTTCCAACAACTTCACAATATATTTTCCTTGTGAAAGGAAAATCTCACCAGGCCTTTGCCATACCTCAATGCCTAGAAATTAGTGCATGAGTCCAAGGTCCTTCATCTCGAATTCATAGGTTAGCTCCCTCTTACACTTAATAATAAGGGGATCACTATCTGTTAAGAGTGGAAGGTCAACATGTAAAACCAAAATCAATGACACCTTGGGCTACCCTATGGCTGCTCGACGTACACTTCTTCATGTAACATACCAGGGAAGAATGTTGTTTGTATGTCCATACGATAAATATTCCATCCCTAACTTGCGGTGAGGGAAACTATCAAACAAATGGTTGTATATCGAGCCACATGTGAAAATATATCATCGTAATCTTCTCCCTCTTTCTGGGAGAATCCTTGAGCCATGAACATTTCCCTGTATTTCTCAATGATGCCATCAACTCCATGCTTGATCTTGAATAGCCACTTCGAAGTCACCATAGATTTCCCCTTCGGTCTCAGCGAAACATCCCATATATAATTATTTATAATCAATTCATATTCTTTAGTCATAACATCTTTCCAAACTTGTTCTGTTATGACTTATTTGAATTTGGGAGGTTCGACTTGAATCATAGTGCTCATGGATGCAACATATCCCTAATACCTTCATGGCTTCTTCCTTTCTCTAAATGATCTTCAAACAGGAGCTCGTCTATAATCATCCTATAATGTGTCTCAAAGATAAAATGGCTTCTTCTTGGCAAGAGGATCACATGGAGGAGGATCTAAGGGATCCATGGGATCCATGAGATCATCAACAATATCTATCTCATATTCGGGCACAAAAGTACCATCCAAAACATCCATATCATCATTCTTCTCAAGAGGAGGAGACGGAGGAAGGTCTCTTTCTTTTCCAATGGAATCATCTTCATCGAATGTTAGATCCCTTCTAATATTAACCTTCCTTTAACCAGGAATATATATTCTAAATTCCTTAAAATTTTCATAATATCCAACAAACATACCTTTTCTTCTTGTGGCTTCCAACTTGTCTCTTTTGTCCTTCAACACATGAAAGTATACAAGGAAGCCAAATATATGAAGATGGCTAACATTAGGCTTAACACCTGTGAACACTTCTTTGGGTATCTTGTTGTCCAATTCTTGATGAGGCACCCTATTTTGAACATATACAGCTGCATCTGTTGCTTCTCCTGAAAGAAACTTCGAAAACTTTTGATCATTGAGCATGGAATGAGCAACTTCTACAATAGAACTTTTCTTCCTTTCAGCGAATCCATTTCTTTCACGAGTATATGGCACAATCATTTCCTTCTTGATACCTTCTTACAAAAATAAATGAATTCATTCGAAGTGTACTCTCCACCATTTTCAGACATAAATATCTTGATTTTCTTCTGTATTTGATTTTCAATCAAAGCTTTGAACTCCTTGAACATTTCAAAGGCTTCATCCTTGTGCTTCAAATAATATATCCATGTCTTTCTTGAAAAGTTTTTAATGAAGGTGATATAATAGATATGGCTACCAAGAGAGTCAATAGACATTGGACCACCCAAGTTGCAATGAATGATATGGAGGATGTCATTTGTCTTGTTCTTACTAGAGGGGAATGGTCCCATTATCTTCTTCACATTTGCACATCCTAGACATACTCCATCATGTTGGGCTTGAACCTTAGGAATCCCTGAGACCAATTTCTCCAATTTTGGAAGAGAATCATAATGTAGATGGGCTAATCAATGGTTCCATAGCTCACTCATATGATTATTATCATGTACCAATTATAGAAGTGGTCTTCCAGTAACCTTGTAGAGTCCTTCATATCTTGATCTTAATGTGAATACATCTCTCACAGGTGATCCAAAAGGCCAAGTAATAATATTTCCCCTAATTAAGGAAAACCTCATCCCTTTGTCCTCCAAAGTAGATATCGATACCAAATTCTTCTTTAACCTTTCTACATGCATCACATCATGGAGAAAAATAGATTCTCCTGAATTAAAATGAAAATTAACGGACCCAAAACCATTAACGAGATGAGTGGATTTGTCTCCAAGAATGTTTTTCAAATTTGACTCGCTCTCCACAAAATTAGAGGGAACTTCCTTATAAACCGAGAAGTGATGAGTGGCCCCACTATCAACCAACCAACTATCCCATGAATTCAGAGGAGATGAACTAGTAAGAGAGGAAATAAAAATATATTCATATTGTTTGCCAACATTACTTTCCTACCTAGAGTATCTTGATGTCTTTTGAGGATGACGATCTTCTTCATGGTAACTTGAAGAATATCTTCTTCTTCCTTCATCTCTTCTATTGTGATCATTCCTTTGGTCATCTCTTCTTCTTCGATCATCAAACATGTTATTGATTCTAGTGTTGTAGCATGGACCATTTTTCTTCTCGTGGCAATCTCGAGCATAATGACTCTTCTTGTGAAAATTATAAAATTTAATGTGAGATGATGTTCTATCATTACTTATTTTTGTATCTTGAGGTGGATTATTTCTTGATGGACCTTATTTTCCTTTCTTCTTCTTAATTTGTGAGATGAATGTAGCAGGTTCTCCTTCTTCATGATTTTGAATCCTTCCTCTTAGTATCATGCTTGATTCTTCTTGAGTAAGCTTTCCAAGAATTTTATCAAATGTAAGGAGGAAGTTGTTGTTTCTTATGGTTGTGATGAAGGTTTCCCAAATAGTAGGGAGACCTCAGAGATTTATGATCACCAATTCCCTATCAGACATAGTTTCCCCAACTCTTCGCAATTGATCTCTAAGGTGAGATATCCTCATAATGTAGGATTGCACAGACTCTACTTTGTTCATTTTAGTGTATTTGAGTTGATGTTTCAAGGAGATGATTTCATTCAAATTGTTGACTTCATACATTCTAAATATCTTATTTACATATCTTTTAGACCTTCTCAAGTTTCCAACATATGCAAGTAGATTATCTTGTACACAATCAATTATAATTTTCTTTTCTTTTAACTCACCTTTCTTGTGCTTGTTCTTGACAATAGTGGAAGAATTCTTTAGAGGCTCAGGTACTTTTCCTTGAATGTAATCTAGAACATCATTGTTATCACCTATGATCTCCATCATGACTTTCCATGTAGCAAAATTAGATGAGTCACCCAACTTTTCATTTTCCTTGAAGAAGGAAGACATCTTGACTTAACTAGATTATATCCTTCAATTTTCCAAAGATGATTGCTTGAATTTTTGTCTCCTTTTGGTCTTGTCCTCCACCTTAGATCTGATACCATGTTAATTTTTCAGATTGTTCTATTTTGTATCAATTACTTTAGCCCAATTCAATACTTCAATTAGAAATCTTTCCAAATACAATTAGTCTTTCCATTCATCAATAGTAATTGAAGATAGTGCAATAAATGCAATGACAAAGGAGAAAATCGAGACACAGGATTTGGTCAAGGACTAGGGAAAAACCCCACTAGGGGGAAAACCCTTTGGAAAATGTTCTTCTATTAGATTGTCACAAAATGTTCAATAGACCGTACAATGAGCTTAATACAATATCATCCAATAACCCAATCAAATTCAGAAATACGATTCCAACATCAAGATATATCAGAGACAACTTTTCTTGTCTGTGGTCAATTGTGGTTAGTTTCGGTCAATGGTCAAAACTGTCAAATGTCCTGGTCACGTCAATGAGTAGATATGTGTGTGATTGAAGGTTTCTAGTTGTTGCCTTGAGCCTGTGATCCCTGTGACACTCGTCAAATCCACCTTATGGAAAACCAAAAATTGTAACCCAAAACCCTAAAATAGGTGTGAGCCTTAGACCCTGTAATTTCAAACCTTTACAAACTTCTTTTGTTATCCCAGCCTCATACCTGTGTAAACCAATCAATGAAGAAGAGAATAAGAAGATGCTTAGTGATATCCAAATGAGCTTGAGGTCATTTGTATTTATAGGCATCCATGGGTGTCCAATGTTCTTTGGGGCTGACCTTGTCCAAATGTCCATATGTGGGTGAAAACCCTTTAAAAAATCTTGTTCTCTAGATTCAAGAATGTTTCAGCAGATAGAGTTGAGCAAAGATGGGACATCATATGTCGACAAGATGTTCGATGAGATATTGACAGGTGGAATTATCCCTAGTTGTGAGGGAGTGTTAAATTATTCAACTACGGTGGATATGATGATTGAATTGAATTCCTCTTTTTGAGAGGACCAAAATCGACCTAAAGATCATTTAAATCGGATAAGGGAAAGTGTACTTATGAATGAAATCCCACATATGCACATTTGGACAAGGTCGACCCCAAAGCAAATTAGACACCCCTGGAAGCCTATAAATACAAGTGACCTCAAGATCATTTGGACACCAAAACATCTTATTTTTCTCTTCTTCATTGATTGGTTCACACAATTCTGAGGATGAGATGACAAAATAAGTTCGCAACGGTCTGTAATTACAAGGTCTGAGGCTCGCATCTATTTTAGGGTTTTGGGTTACAATCATTGGCATGCCATAGGGTAGGTTCTGCAATAGTCGTAGACATCACAGGCTCAAGGGAGCAACTGGAAACCTTTAATCGCACACACAACTCCTCATCCATGAGGCCAAGAAGCGTGTATGAGTTTTGACCCTTGACTGCAGTTGATCACAATTAACCACATATAGAAAAAGGTGACTCTGATATATCTTGATGTTGGAATCATATTTCTAAATGTGATTGGGTTATTGGATGATATTGTATTAAACTCATTTTACTCTCTGTTGAACATTTTATGGCAATATAATAGAAGAAGATTTTTGAAAGGGTTTCCCCCTAGTGTGGTTTTCCCCTAGTCCTTAATCGAATCCGGTGTCTCTTGTTGATGTGTTGATTGTCTCCTTTTCCATAACATGTATTGTTCTATCTTAAATTATCGTTGATGAATGGAAAGACTAATGGTATTTGGAAAGATTGCTAATTCAAGTATTGAATTGGACTAAAGTAATTGATACAACATAGAGCAATCTGCAAAATTAACAAATCCGACCTCTGGATTTAGAGATATGGCCCTCCAAAGATGGGCCCCACTTACCCTTTGCCCTAGAGCTATATGATCACTCACAATAATTCAGAGACTAAATATTGGTAGTGAAAGGAGAAATGTTTTAGAAGCAAAGAATTTTGGCGGTAAGTGGAAATGAGTTTTGATTTAAATGTTGGTCAATATGAGAAGAAAAGGTGCCCAGTAGTTTGAGTGATAGCTATCTTGTGTGTGTTTAACAAGTATATTGAAAGCCCTATTTGACTCACCTTACAACCAACAACATAATAATCTATTATTAGTGTTTGGATTTTTAGGATTGTAAGTAGTGTTAAAATGCAGGCAATAAGATTACACAATGTTAGAGAGAAAGATGTTAGATACATAAAATATGATGAAATGAATCTATAGAAATTTGGTATTTTTAAATGACTTAAATACATGTACAAAAATAGAAAAGAAATTTTGTTTCATAAACATAAAGTAAATCCCATCAAAATATATAAACAAACTAAAAGAATCAATATATAAAATAACAAAAAATAAAAAATATATATTTTTAAAAAATAAAATAAAACATCTTTTAATAATATATATATAATATATATATATATAATTTCAATTTAAATAAGTAAAATCAAAACTATAGTAGTTAGTACAATACTTGCTTCAATAGATACTAACCATCCATCATATAAAATTAAAACATATAAATTGTTTTGCATAAATTTATTTGACTATTTTGCAATTAAGTCTTTCGTATAAAGCAACTAGACATAACTTTCATAAAATGTACTTAATGTATAACACCATAGTTGCATGAAAATATACTTAAATATAAGCAAATTCAAGAGAGTAACCACGAAAAAGTTACCCCCAAGTTTTTTCATAAATTCGTTTCGTTATATAATGCATACAAGTCATCATGATACCTAGGCACTAGGCTTTGGCTTTTGTGTTCGAAATTTAATAGATGTATATCATGATTGCCTTTTCAAAATTAAAAGGTTCTCATGAAAGTCTACAAGAACACCGTAGACCAAGGTTCAAGAACTTTATACACATTGAAAAGACCCCTTCCCACATTTTAAAAGATGTTTAATTAAAATAACTTTTTCCCAAATTTAAAAATACTTTCTACTCAGCAATTCTACACCAACCAAGAACCCCAAAGACCAAGGGAATGAAGAGCTTTATACCCATGGAACATATTAAAGGTAACTTTTCCGAGACAAAATATCGTATACACTTAAGCAAATCTACAGAAACCCAGAACCCCAAAGACCAAGGGAATGAAGAGCTTTATACACATGGAGAATATCAAAGTTGCTTTTATATTAATCACCTCCCTAGAAAAGACTAGGCCAATGACAACACAAAGGCAAAGTTGTTTTAGTATTAATTACCTCCACGGTGCTTGGTCATATGTCTTTTGACACTAGTTGAAGGGTGAATGGATGGTCTCTTATTCTTTTTGACAATATTTGAAGTGTGAGCCCAAGGATTTATGTTCCATCCCCATTTTAGATGCACTGATTGATTATTTTGTACTTATTCCAAAGCTTCACATCAATTCAAAAAGTTATATTTGGACCTGCCCCCTAAAGATTCCATGTCTAGTACCTTGGATAAAGGATTTAGATGTTGGTTCGTTCTCAACTTCTTTTTAGACATGGGCTTTTGTAAAGTCATTGAGGATCAATACACAAGGACTTACTTCATGGGACCATCGCCCATTTCAAACCTATGAAGTCTTGCCATTCTATGGAATGGAATCCAATAACACATGCGTGGTACAAGGAAATAACGCATGCATAGTACAAGGATTAATGTATGTACATTCAATGCATGGTACAATGATTAATATGGAAAGTAGAAGGATCATGCACATTGAGATTAGGGTTGTGTGAGATTTCCAGTTAAATTATGTGAGTCCAAGGCACATAGATGAATGAATCCAAAACTTTGTGCTATCCAAAACAACGACTCTGACACACCAAAGTTGATAGACAGTGGGAAAATTTTTTATGGGGAAAACCACATGAATTTGACACATAACTTTACTATAGAATAAGAGGGACCAATAATACAATGAAAACAACTACATAGCTCCCAATGGAATTCTAAAGTTGATAGAGAGTGGGAAATTTTTTATGGGGAAGAACAGGACCAAAACTACATGAATTTGACACATAACTTTACCATAGAATAAGAGGGACCAATAATACAATGAAAACAACTACGTAGCTCCCAATGGAATTCTTGTAGTTTAGTTAGGACTTTCTAGTTCCGAAAGGCTAGGCGTCATGCTTGTCGTGCTCTGTGCTCCACTTGTTTCACAATGCACATGGGGTAGTTGAGCTAGCAAGCAAAAGGTTTTCCCAAATTGTGAATCACAAACGCAACGCCACATCTTAGCACTTTGGATCCCACTCAAGTTTCGTATGACAAAATAAAATAAAGGGTGGCGATAAAAGAGTGGGTTGGCGGCCTTTAATTCTTCACCGCGTCATATCCGTTCACCTGAAGATGTTGCGAGGAAAATGAGGCGGAGGGGGGCGGAAAATTAGGTGGTGCACTTTTGTCTTATTGCGCTGCCATCACCATCTTGGTGTCCACTCCAATCCAAAAAATCCGGCATAGTCCGTGGCAACTTGCATGGTTGGCAATATTTTATAGTTGCAACTTGCTCTGCTCCCCACCGCCCCAGACAACATACAACTTGCACTCCCTTCGCCTACGGGGGATGGGGACGCTGACAGATGGAACCCCTTCTTAACGATATCCACCCACGTCGCCTTAATCAATTGCTAACCCCGCCTTTTAATAACCATGCCATCATCCATCATGCCATACATGGCATGCATGATGACCTTCCAACGTGGCTTCGTCCAAATATCTTAATGTTTAAAAATTAAAATATTATACACAACTTGTGTGGTCTAAAATTTTATTGTCAATGACAATGGAAAGCACCCAGTGTGGACCTTCGCAATTTTAATAATGTGTGTAATATCCTTAAAACATATAGGGGATATTTTCAAGAAAGTAAATTTGAGTTATTAATTTCAACGTATTAAATATATTT
>APFE030683060.1:93398-156754 GCA_000404065.3 Pinus taeda | reverse complement strand
TGAATATAATTTAATTAATTCAATATTAATTAGGTAGAATATTTAATATTATGATCAAATTGTTATATGAAATTTTTGTATGTTTATAAAAAATATGTTTATCGGAATAAAAGGTTTAATATATATGTTAATTTGAGTTATTTCAAGTTATTGAGTGGAATGAATGTTTTCTTATCTACCTATATTCAAATTTTTGTTAGTGTCATTTTCAATTTTAGTGGCCCTAAGAATATTGTTGTAATTTTAGGTTTTATTATTAATGCATTTCCTGTAATTATTTTTAGAGATAAGTGTAAGATTATTATCTCAAAAAGTAGTGTCAAGAAATGCATTAATGATAAAATCTAAAATTACAAGTGAGATTATTAGTGGTAACTTGGTTAGCCATAACTTGGTTATCTTGTTGGTTATAACTTAGAGGCCCTGGGCATGACAACAAATTTTTATGGAAAATAAAGGGCCTGTATACGATAGAGCATAGTGTTTGGGTTGAGGTTTGTTTGCTGAATCATTTTTCAGTCCCATCGAGACCCCTTTCAGAGTATGTTCCTCCATCTAGGGTTGGGTCTGTCTCTCGTTCTGCCTTCTATCTGCATAAAGAGGCTTAGTTTTGTCTTATCTCGATGTTGTTTATTTTCTCATGGGGAATTCTGCTTCGAAAAGCCCTCTGAGTGGTACTCATGGTTGTTAGGATCAAACATCTGTAGGTGAGGGTGCTAGATGTCAGGTTCTTTCTCCTCCTCCTCTTTCCCACCCTTAAGCTGCCAAGTCCAAGCTATCCCAAGCTCCAAAAGCTCTTCGTGTTCGAAGAGAGAAGTTGATGCTCACACTGGGATGTGATATTGATACCAATGGGGTTTCTATCTTGTTATCTTAGCCCCTAATCAGGAAACTTTACTAGATTACTATGTCAAAGGACCAAATTCAGCTTTGGGTGTCTACTCACTGGAAACCTCTCCTCGGTTACAACCCAACCATAATTTTACTAATGAACAACTAGTTGCATTTCCACTTCATGGATGAAGAGGATGTGTAGATGGTTCTTGAGAAAGCCTGGGTTATCGATCAAGGTTATTTATGGCTTCAGAGGTGGCAGACAAGGTTTAATCCAATCACAGAGAAGCCTAAAACTCAATACCTTTGGGTCAAGCTAGTTGGCTTTCCTCTTGAGCTATGGACTCGGTGGATAGTTATTCAAGCCGCAAATTGTATAGGTAGATTCATATATTTTGACAATAAGTGCATGATATCATATGAAAAAGGATCTTATGGGTCTTAGAGGAGATGGATTTATTGTTGGGTCTCCTAGCTAAAATTGAAATTGCACTTGCGGATTTATCCTTCTACCAGAGGTTGAACTTTAGAAAAGTTCCTTTGATATGCCCTCAGAGTAGATAGACCATACATCCCAAGGCGTGTTGTGTTTCTAATATTATGCGTGGTGCAAATGGTTGTATGTCGTAGGTTTCTTGGTGGTGAGGGTTTGGGGGTACAACAAGAAGTTGGGATGGCTCCCACAAGATTGACTCCATCGAGGGGTTTGGCCTCAAATGTGATTCCTTCTCTGTTGTTGAATGAGTTCTCTCCCAATGGCGCTCTAGGAAATGGGGTTTCTTATTATGACAAATATTTTTTTGGCACTCTGAATGTGGAAGACTTGCCTCTTGCTTTATGGAGTCCTATATCTAGGGAGGGGTTCACTCCTTTTGATGGTGTAGGGATCTCAGATGCTCCAAAAGGCATAAAGAACTCCTTATGGGACTCTGTTGTTTATGATCCCCTCTCTTACATCTTTGCTATAATTTCTTTGGCCACACCTTTTCCCTCATAGGTAAGCTTATCCAATCTCTCTATGTAGAAGATAAACATTTTCTTGATAGTTTAGCTTTAAATGGTTATATTCCTTCTCAAAAATCAAACTCTCCAACTTTTAATTTAAATCTCATATACTCTTATATGAAGAACTTTTTCCCCTACAACGTCGCTTTATACTTTCATTTAACCCTCCATCCTTTGGCTATGGTTGCATCAACCTTATCCTTCGTTCATTAGGTATACCTCAGTTCTAATTGTTTCCGTCTAACATCATCTTCCTCGCAGATACCCCTTTAGATAGAAACCCTAGGCAACAAGAAAGTTCTTCTGACCGTAACTTTGAGGCCTTGGTTGGGGGACTTTCTATTAACTCCCTACACTTTCTAGACCCCTCATATAATTCATCCATATGTCTTACATCCATTTCAACAATCCCATACCCGAATCCCCATGTGTCTACCTAGGATGAATCTCTATCTTCCTTAAACAATGTCACTATCAGAAAGAAAAGGAAAAATACAAAAGAGCTAGCTTGAGAGGGGGGCCATATAGGGTGGTCTCTTCTTGGAGAATATGAGTCTCATATCTCCTTCAGGGCCCTTAGAGCAGAGATTTCCTCCAACAAATTTTCCTTGTGATTTTTATGTCACTGAACATTTATGGTGTCAATGGACCTCCCAAAAGATGCACTCTTTTCCAACTGATCGACTCCCGCCATCCTTTTGTTATCTTCTTTCATGAAACCATGGTCCCTAACAAAAGGGCTAGAGAGGAACTCAATATTTTCATAGATATGTGTATTGTCTCAATTGATATTGTGGGATGCTCTGGTAGACTTATTATCCTATGGAATCCTCCTCATGCATGCCTCCACTCTTTCTCCTCTAAGTTAGGCATTATCCTTGAGGGACATCTCAAATATTTGGCTCACTTCGTCATTCTCATGAATTGTTATAGACCTTACAAGGATATAGAGGCCTTTTGGGGTCATTTATATGACACTGGTATTCTTCAGGAGTGCTATCTTATCCTTGTTGGATATCTTAATTTCACCCCTTCATCTTGTGAGGTTTGGGGAGTTAGTTCCAGATGTGATTCTGTCACTCCAATCATAACAAGCTTATCCATGACTAAAATCTCTTAGATGTGTGCCCTATTCCCAATGTTGCTACCTGGAATAATGTGAAATCGGGTACTCATGGAATTGCCAAGCCATTAGACCATTCTTTGATGACGAACTCCTTATTTGATTGTTTGGGTAAATTTCCCTCATGGATTTGACCAGAGGACATATCTAACCATTTCCCATTTTTTATATAGTTAGAGTTTAAAATTCCTTTGATAGAACACACATTCAAATTCAACCACTCTTGGATGAAGGAGAATTCCTTCATATCCTTGATTCATTCATGTTAGAGGAAAACCACAGTGATCCATCAATGTCAGCAATGGTTTCCTGGACATATGGAGAGCAAGAACTGAAAATATATGTTAAACAATGGGACAGGGTCCATACTATTGATCAAAGAATGGAGGTGGAAGAAATTGAATAATTTTTTATTTGATCACAAAATTCCTTTATATCCTCAGTTTTTATGTAGGTCATTAAAGGTTGTCTATGTGTGCTAGATGAAAGGAAAGATCAAATTCTCAAATTCGAAGAGCTGAGGTGGAATTTAAAAAGTAGGGCACTTTGGGTAAGTGAAGGGGATGACTATACATTTTTTTTGCACAGATTTTCTAACCATAAGAGGAATACAAATTCCATATGGGACTTACAAGACAATATGGGAAAATCTCATTTCTCCCAATAAGATTTGGAAAAGGCTGAAAAGGCACATTTTTCCTGTATGTCAGAGATCTTGGTGTCAATGTGATTCAAGATGAGCTTCAGGTTGTCAAACATTTTCCTCATTTCTTCTTGGAGGAAGATTTTGCAAGTCTAGATTGTTGGGTGTGGAGCCTAATTATCTTCTTTATTCAGAGGTATCATTGTGTTGGACCCTAGTTCGTAGAGGGAATTTTATTGCAGTGGTGAATGTGTGTGTTCTGAAAAAGAAAGAGAGAGGATATTATGTGAGAGTGAAGAGGAAATTACAACATATCTGTTGTAGGTTGTATCTCTTCATTTTTCCAGATAATATAAAAGGAAGGACTTGCTGTTTCTTCATGGATGTAGCGCAAATTAGTTGAACCATGTATATCTATATCTCTCTTGTTTTATGTGTTTTCTTTGTTTGTGTTAATACAATATTTAATGTGTTACATTGATGTGTAAGATATAATCTTCTAAACACTAGTACCTGAGCCAAAGGTCTATTTAGTTGATAAACTCATAGGAGAGAAGGGTTCCTAGTTTGAGTGAGAGCAATGGCAGAAGATGGTAGGTTTAGGGTCGAGAAATTTAATGAAAAAAATACTAGCTATGGAAGATGTAGATTGAATATTATTTGTATCAGAGAGATCCGTACCTATAATTGAGCATAAAAACAAAGAAGTTGATAAGTATGATAAACACAGAATGGGAGATTCTTAAGAGAAAGGCACTTGGAACAAATTGATTGTGCCTCATGGTGTCAATAACCTTTAATATTTCAAAGGAAATGATAACATATGGTTAAATGATGACATTGTCTAAACTATATGAAAAAACCTTGGCCTCAAACAAGTTATTTCTTATGAAGTGCTTATTTAATATGAAGATGTGAGAAGGTGGATATGTTGTTGATCATTTAAATTATTTAATATGGTTACCAATTAGTTATGTTTTGTAGGGGTAAATTTTGATGATGAAGCTAGGGCTCTATTATTTCTATGCTAATTACTAGAAAGTTGGAATCGTTTAGTTATGTTCTTTAGTAACTCTGTCTCTAAATCTAGTACTTTAAATTTTGATGATGTAGTTGGTGTTATTCTTAGTGAGGAAATGTGACAGAAAAGCTCCATTGAGACATTAGGTAATGATTTGATTACAAAGACTAGGAGAAGAAAAATGGAAAGAGGAAAGAGCCCAAGATATCATAGTAAGTCAAGGAAAGGAAAATCCAAGTACAGATTGGGGATATTGTGCTAGAAATGTGGGAAGAAAGGGCACCTAAAGAAATATTGTAAGTCTCAGAAGGGAAAAGAAGGAGACACACATTAAAAAAACAATCATGAAGAATATGTGACAACTGATATGTTGCAAGATGCTTTGATTCTTTCATTATAAAATATTATTGATGCTTGGGTGGTAGATTCAGGGGCCTTATTCCATCCCACACCTGATAGGAAATATTTTCATGATTATGTTCAAGGAGATTTTGGGCAGGTTCATTTGGATAAGGATGAACCATTTAAAATCATTGGAATGGGTAAAGTTTTCATAAAATAGCAGAATGGAAACCAATGGCTATTGAAGGAGGTAAGGCATGTTCCAGATCTGAATAAAAATGTAATTTCAACAGAGTAGTTGGGAGGTGAGGGTTGTGTAACTAATTTTACAAATAAAACCTAGAAGTTAACTAAAGGAGCCCTAGCAACAACAAAAGGAGAAAAGGTCGGTACATTGTATTTATGCAATGCTATTTCCAATTATGTTAATTCTTCAACCTCCACAAGAGTAGATACAACATTATGGAATCATATGCTTAGGAACATGTGTGAGAAGGGGATGTAGATTCTTCACTCATGAAATTTGCTTCTAGGTTTGAAGCATGTTGATTTGGATTTCTGTGAGAATTGTGTTTATGGAAAACATAAGAGAGTCATATTTCTCAGATTTGGTAAAGAAAATAAGAGAGAAAATTAAATCTTGTGCATACATATGTATGGGGGCTTGCTCAAGTATCATCTCTCGGTGACTCTTATTATTATCTACTTTTATTGATGATGCAACTAGAAAAGCCTGGATTTATTGTATTCGAAATAAATTTGATGCATTTAATACTTTCAAGAAATGGAAATCTTTGGTTGAGAATGAGACAAGAAAGAAGTTTAAGTGTCTTAGATTAGGCAATGGAGGAGAATATCTCAACAAAGAGTTTGATAAGTATTGTTCAGAGAATGGAATTCATAGAAAGAAGATAGTTCTAGGAACACCATAAGAAAATGGTGTGTCAGAAAGGATGATTAGGACAATCATGGGGAATGTAAGGTGCATGAGATTTCATATAGGATTTCCTTTACAATTTTGGGTAGATGTTGTAGATATTCTTGTTTATCTAATAAATAGAGGGCCTTCAAGTTCCTTAGATGGTGTTATTTGAGAGGAGGCATGGATAGGTAAAGAGGTAAACTAGTCAGTTTTAAATACTTTTGGTTGTTAAGCCTTTGTCCACTTTAATAAATTAAATAGAACAAAGCATGATGCAAAATAGAAGAAATGTACCTTTATTGGATATGGTGTTAGTGATTTTGGTTATCGCTTATATCATTATGAAAATCACAAAATCATTAGGAGTAGAGATGTCATATTCAATGAAAGGGTCTTGTATAAGGATCAGATGCAGGAAAAGAAATAGGAAAATAAAACAAATAATACATAGTGCTTGATGAGATCAAAGAAAAAGTAAAGGTGTATGAAAATCGTAATGATCAACAACCACAAAAAAAAAACCACAACAGTAATAGGAACCTCAAACACCTTAAAGTGGTGTTAGAATATCTACCAAGATAAGTAGACACCCTGAACAATACTCTCCTTCATTATATTATTTATTTTTAACTGATTTTGGTGAACTAGAATGTTACGAAGAAGTAATATAGGTAGAAACTAGGAATAAGTGGGAGCTAGCCATGAAAGAAGAGATGGACTCCTTGGCACATAACCAAACTTGGGACTTAGTCATGTTTCCTGCAGGTAAAACAACATTGCAGAATAAATGGATTTATAAGTTGAAGGAAGAATATGGAGGTACAAAGAGGTACAAGGCTAGACTTGCTGTGAAAGGGTTTGCATAGAAGAAAGGAATTGACTTTGATGAGATATTTTCTCGTGTTGTTAAAATGACTTCAATCAGAACTATTTTAAGTCTAGTAGCAGCAGAAGATTTGTATCTTGAGCAGTTTGATATAAATATGGTCTTTCTCCATGGGGATTTGGAGGAAAATATCTATATGCAGCAGCCACAAGGTTAGGAGGTTAGAGGGGAAGATAAACTAGTGTGCAGGTTGAATAAAAGTTTGTATGGCCTAAAACAGGTTCCAAGGTAGTGGTATCTAAAATTTGACAGGTTTATGTCTGAACAAGGTTATACTAGATGTCACTCTAATCATTGTGCTTATCTCAAAAGGAAAAATGATGGAAGCTATATTATATTATTATTTTATGTAGATGACATGCTTATTGCAGGGTCTAACATGCAGGAAATAAATGTGCTCAAAGGAAAATTGGAAAATTGATTTGCAATGAAGGATTTGGGTATTGCAAAATAAATCCTTGGTATGAGAATAACTAGAGATGGTAAAAATGAGAAATTAACATTGTCTCAGAGTGAGTGCATATAAAAGGTGTTGGAAAGATTTAATATGTAGAATGCAAAACCAGTTAGTACACCTTTGGCTATCCATTCCAAACTAAGTAAGGAGATGTGTCCCAAGACTCAAGAAGAGATGGATTATATGTCTAAAGTTACATATGCATCAACAGTTGGAAGCTTAATGTATGCAATGGTCTACATAAGGCCTAACATTGCACATGCACTAGTAGTTGTAAGTAGGCACATGAAAAATTTAGGAAAATAACATTGGATGGTAGTGAAGTGGATTCTCAGGTATTTGAAAGGTACCAAAAATCAAGCATTATGCTTTGGTGGTTTAGACATTTCTCTACAGAGATATGTTGATGCAGATATGGTGGGTGATAGAGATAATAGGAGGAGCACCACAGGGCATGTGTTTACTATAGGTGGAACAACTGTCAATTGGGTTTCAAAAATGTGGAGTGTTGTTGCACTTTCAACAATGGAAGAAGAGTATGTTGCTACTACAAAGGCTAGTAAATAAATGATTTGGTTGTAAAGGTTTATGGATGAATTTGGTAAGAATAGGGAGATGGGTAGGTTATACAATGATAGCCAGAGTGCCATTCATCTTGGAAATAACTCAAAATTTCATTCCAAGACTAAACATATACAGTTCAAGTACCATTTCATATGATCAATGTTGGAAGATGGAATGTTGAAGCTGGAAAAGATATACACTAGCCAAAATACTGCAGCTACGTTGACAAATGTTGTAACCATGGAGAAACAGAGATTATGCTCAATTTCAATTGGTCTTCAAGTATGATGATGAAGATGAGAAACAACTAGGTTTATAGTGGAAGCATTGTCTAGCAAATGAAGCAATGGTTTAGTTGTTATAATCAATCTCCAAGCGGGATATTGTTGGATTTGGAGCTTGATTAGCTTCTTTATTCATAGGTATCATTGAGTTGGAACCCATTTCGTAGAGGGAATTTTATTGCAATGGTGAATGTGTGTGTTCTGATAAAGAAAGAGAGAGGATATTATGTGAGAGTGAAGAGGAAATTGCAATGGATCTGCTATAGGTTATATCTCTTCATTTTGATGGACAATATGAAAGGAAGGACTATTTTTTTCTTTGTGGACGTAACACAAATTGGGTGAACCACATATATCTGTGTCTCTCTTGTTTCATGTGTTTTCTATATTTGTGTTTCTGTAATATTTTATGTGTTCCATTGCTTTGTAATATATAATTTTGTAACGTGGTTGGTCTTTTATCCCTCAATGACATTAATGGAATTCTTCACTCATTTTCTATGGACAAGAGTCTTTTTCCCGATAAGTGGATATTTGAGTTATTTTTGGAAATTTTTGACCTGTTTGAAAATGAATTTTGTAGGCGGTGGAAGAATCCAAGAAATTGGGGAGGATAACAAGAGCAATCAATTCCACATTCATTTCTCTTATTCCCAAATATTCCAAACCCCTGTATTTTAATGATTTTAGGTTGATATCTTTGTATAGCCTAATAAAGTTATTTCCAAAGTCATCTCAATCGGATCACAAAATTTACTCTCCTTGGTTGTATGTCCTAAACAATTTGGTTTTCTTCCTAGGAACATGATTCATAATGCTATTAGAGAAGTTGAAGAAGCCCTATAATCCATCAATAATAAAAAGAATAGCTCCATGATTCTTAAAATAGACATAATAAAAGCTTATGATAGGGTAATTTGGTACATTCTTAGGATGTTTCTCATACATACATATAAGGACTTGAAGGCTACAAGTTGGATCATGTGATGCATTATTTACGCAAAAAAAAAAAAATCGTTGTCAACAAATCCTCTTCCGCTTTTTGCTATTGTTCCAGAGGCCTTTGAAAAGTATGTCCCTTATCACCCATATTATTTATTATTATTATCAAGGGTCTTAGCAAGATGATATCGATGGATAAATGTGATGGTTGAATAAAAGGGGTCAAAGTAACAAAGTTTCTGTATTTAAATCCTCTACTCTTTGTGGATGATGTTTTGATTTTTGGGAATGGAACTATTTCTGAATGGTGTCATTTTCATAGTATTTTCATTACCTTTTGTTGTGTGACTAGCATGGAGATCAGCCTCCATAAATCATCCTTTATCCAGAATAATATTTCAGAGAATATCACTGATTCCATCACTTCTCTTCTTCTGTACAAGGTGGATCCTTTAGACCATGGCTTCATCTACCTGGGTTATTATCTTAAACCAAGTTATTTCCATGTAAAACACTAGTTGTGTCTTATAAAAAAGGATGAGAGTGAGATTAAAAACTAGTGCTACAAGTTCATTTCTTTGGGTGGTTGAATCACATTGGTTAAATCTATTCTGGAAAGCATACCAGTTTATTACCTACCATCTCAAATATTCCCAAATCAATCATTAGGATAATTCAACATAGTATGTTTAAATTTCTCTAGTCTGGTAAGAAGATTAGTGATGGATTTCATATGGCCAATTGGGAATTTCTATCACATCCAAAGATCTACGACAGTTGGGGCTTTTAAAAACCTAAATTGGTTTAGCCTCACCCTTTCTATCAAAATATTTTGGCAGGTTGTCTCAGGTATAGGAATTTGGAGTCGTATTACCATTGAAAAATATATCCATAACATGTCTTTCTCTAAATGGTTGAGGTCCCTTAATTTTTAGCATTCCTTTTTAGGGTCTATTACCTAGAGGGGTATTAAGGAGACTTTTCCTTGGATTTCTAGATGGCTTTCCTAGAAGCTCGGAAATTGCCAGAAGGTTATACTTGGGAAGGGCCCTTTTATGGGGGAAATTCTTTATACAAGCTCTATTTGGAGCTCATATATATCCTCAACGATTCTAGAATTTCCAAGCTATGTCATGCCTCTTTATCAAGCTCTTTGTCTATATCTTGTTATTACTAGAAAAGTTCTCATGTTTTGGGTCTTCAGGTCTCCCTAGTTTTCAAATGGGATACATTTATCTCAAAGATGAAGAAGACTCCATTGTATATAGTTCAAACACTTCATTTGGGCAAGTTACAACCAACCAAACTTATGACTCCATTTATGCCTCTTCTATCGACCAAAAGGACTTTTTGTGGCACAAGAAGATTTGGTCATGGTCTCTTTTGCCAAAACTAAGATGTTTTGTATGGATTTCCCTGAAGAATCATATTCTAGTCTAGGATAATTTGTCCCAAATAGGCTTCATGGGTCATAATATTTGTAACCTTTGCTTAATAGGGCTTGAATCGGTAGATCAACTATTTGTTTATTGTTCCTCTTATGAAACTCTATGGAATGGTATTTTATCCTTCCTCAATATATAAAATGATGGTCCATATTCTTCCTTTAAGTCTTATCTCCATTGGTGGGATCCTAAAATGGGTATCTTCAAATCTTTGTATTTTTCATAGCTTGGGGATGCAAGGCTCAGAAATTTAAAATCATGTTGGACCTTCCATTTTCCTATGAGCCCATAGATGTGTAATGTCAGATATTTTATGGTGCAACACAAGATAGGATATGTGGTGGAGGTCCACATTTAATACGCCAAGGGGATCTATCCTTCCATATTTGGCTGAATTTGGGGAAAGCCACAAACACCAAGGTAGAATTTGTTGCATGTTGGGCGCTCATATTTTTTTCCACTCATTTAAACTTTAATTCTATGCAGGTCTATGGGGATTCCAAGTGCACCATTGATTAGATAGCAGGGAGATATAAAATTGAGGCCTTAAATTTGAAATATTGGCAAGATAGGATCATAAACATAAAGGAAAATTTCATTTTCTGCTCATTCCAACATGTTCACTAGGAATGGAATTGTCTTGTGGACATTCTATCCAAGAAGGCCTTATCTTTGGAAGAAGATTTCATCTCTTTTGAAAAATGAGAGGGAACCTTAT
Organism: Pinus taeda; assembly: GCA_000404065.3. Lineage (NCBI taxonomy): Eukaryota > Viridiplantae > Streptophyta > Pinopsida > Pinales > Pinaceae > Pinus > Pinus taeda. Next base: position 145,568 of record APFE030683060.1, on the reverse strand, counting down.
TATCATGGGAGCTTCACTCAATTAACCTCTGACATATCATGTGAATTTGCGGCATACTAAACAATACCCTTAATTTCACTAGATATTGGAAAATACCTCTAAAAATCACATTATTTAACCCCCTACCAATATGAACCAACTACACCTTCCTAATTTAAAAAAACTTCTAATTTCACTAGATATTGTAGGTTTCCAATTTTTCATTAACATTCTTTTATACCCCTTTATACTTTTCATTAACTTTGAGCTCCATTTTTAATATCTCCCATTATAAAATCCCTTTACCCCCTATTATATGCTTAATATATTATGTCAATTTTTCCTCAATGCATATTTGCAAATATAAACACTCGTGATATGATATTTCTCACCTAGTGAAGCCCTCATGCTTATTATTGAACTATGGGAGGATTAAACTATCAACGAGATAGGAACTTCCAATGGTTTAACCTCCTCTAGTTATTGTTAAAGTTTTCTGAATTTCTCTTGATTTCTTCCAGCTCTATGAGGCGATCAATGGGTTGTCAACACTTTATATTCCTCTCTAGTAGTACTAATTTTTTGCTTTCTTGTAGCTATATATTGATGGCGATAAGTGTTACTCTTTTTTTATCTATCTATATATAACTTTTTTTGTATAGCTGATGCAGATAGTTTTTTGTGAAAATTCTAGTTTTTTGTTTAGACTATTTCTTGCACTTATTGCATGATAATTGTCATATAAATGTGAGTGCACAACATATTTTCCATCTACTCTTTTTTCAATAGAAAATATATGATATTTCCTCTTTGTAAAAAAAGTGTAATATTATTAGCCCTTTCTCATTCTGGTAATGTTATAGGATATCTTGTTGCAATGGGATATTCTTATTTTAAGAATTATATTTATTAAAAAAATATTTAAGTTATTTGAATGTGGATTATCATTATAGTAAAATATGTGTATTGTAATGGATCAAATCTCACCTCTATGTTATCCTCTTAAAAAGTTTGTTTCAATAGAAAAAATGAAATATCTTATGCATGGCGATTAGGGGAAGGCTTAGATAATCATGCAGAGGCCTATGAACTTCTCCACTGCTTAGCTTTAGCCAATGCTTGCAATCTAACAAATACGGTGATTATTTGGGACTATAGGATTATAATTTTCCACCTTGTGGTAGCTGCTTATGCAAGAGAAATTAAGTTGAACAATGTATTCAAAGGAATTTGACACTTCCTATATAAATTCAAATCCGCTTCTATGTATCATGACTTATGATAGAATAACCAAGAAATAACAAAATGGCCAATAAGGGAACTAGTTTGGATCTACAAATGTTATGGATTAATAGGGAAGAGGAATTTCATTCTATCCCATAATGTAGTGGATTATGTATTTGAATATTAAAGGGCCCCATGAGAGAAATTTTTAAGGGGCACCATCATATGCTTAGAAGCACACAAGAGTGGAGATTTATTTACAAAGGATTAATCTCTAGGGGAGCCAAAGATCCCTTAAGGCCTCCCTCATGAAATTAAGAATGAGAAGGAGGTACAAGTACCTTATGTTTACAGTATGTAATTTGTGGGAGCAATGTTTGGATTGACAACTATCCCCTACATCATCACTCATAGTTGGAAAGGACCATGGAGGAACAAATCATAAATTAGCATAACTCTTAATTGTATCCATCCCTTTCCTCCCCATGACATTCACATTTCTATCATTAACATGTGCAAATAAATGTGGTATGGGATAATAATGTTCATTCATTACATGAGGTATACCTAGGTATGTATATTGTGGGATGAAGCCAACCTAATGCATTTGTTGTAGTCTAGATCTGAGTGATATGGTATTCCCCCATGTTATGAAATTGAATACATATTATAATTGAGTATGAACCAAAACGGGTTCAATGCATCAACCTGTTATGTGTTTGGAATTTTCCCATAATTGTAAGGTCTTGCCAAGAATAGTGGATCTCCCATGCGTTATCATGATAAATGGTGTAGGTTGGTGGATGTTTAATGGATAAGTTATAATTACTCATATTTTTTGATGACCCTATTCTACTTATGTTGTGAGGGATCTACAGGTATGAAGGGAACATGATCATAGGAATGTTGGTGCTGGTGGTAAGAGTACATTTCATCAGTTTTCAATTTTCTTTGGCATTAGTTAGCACCCTACTGAAGAGAGGAGTGGGATGAAATTGGGTCTTTCTCTTATTCTATATTCCATCTCATCATTTGATTTTGGATAATGTTTTGAGATTTGGGACCTAGTTTTTTTTATCTGAATGGAAAGTGGCATCCATCTTGTTGAAGAAAATGTAACTAGGTTCCATCTTCATAAATGTAATTTTGATCTTTGCACTTGTAAAAGAAAAGAAATATTATTTTTTTAAATTATAAAATGAGTTTCTTTCTCATTACATAGTTCCAGCACATGTTGAAGTTCTATATGGTGTTGGAAATAATATTAAGAGGGGCGAGCGGTGAATTAGTATTAGTCAAATCAATAACTTTTTCTTTTCACACTCAAATTTATATACACTACTTCAACGAAGGTAACTCGCGTGTACATGAAACTATCTTTAAAGAAACCAACGTATATCCAACAAACTTATGATTTAGTTAATTCATCATATGTTGATCTTTAATCAGTTCATTAGTACTTCATTAACTATATAAATAGTAACCATTTGCAGTAAGAACAAAATAAGCCATCACACATAAGCAACACACATGAACACCAATATTTAAGGTGGAAACCCAATGTGGGACAAAAACCTCCTCCTATTGTCTTCTTTTAATATAAGAAAAACATGTTTACAATCTTGTACTAGTGCATACTCATACCAGTATGAAGGCACCCACCTACAGAAGGCTACAACCTTCTCTTATTCTCCAGCTTCTACTGGAAGGGAGCTACAACCCCCTAGCTCTTGCAGTAGTCGATTAATTTACTAGTACATAGACACTGATCTATAGAAGGCTCCAACCTTCACTTGTTTTCTAGCTGCTACTAGAAGAGAGCTCCAACCCTTTGTCTTTTTTACTAGCCGATCCATTTACTAGTACGTAGGTGCCAACCTACAGAAGGCTCCAAACTTCACCTGTTTTCTAGCTGCTACTGGAAGGGAGCTTCAAACCCCTAGCTCTTGTACTGGCTGATATGTTTACCAGTACGTAGGTGCCAACCTATAGAAGGCTACAACCTTCTCTCTTCCTCTAGGGACCTCGTTTCATAAATTTTCAGACTGGATACTCCTTGAACACAACACCACAATATGAAGGGCTTGTTTCATCAAATTGTCATACTAGTCCCATCAACAACATTGAAGCTCAAAATCAATCACAACTGCAAAACAAGCATCAAATAAATTTGTATTAACCAATCACTGGAACTCAATCATCAATATCTGAATCAACCACAAATGAATCAATCAATCACTGACAACCCATCATCACTAAAGCAAATCACAATCAATCAATTTGAACTTTCAAAACACTGTCACCAGAACATAGTCACTAGAACACAAAGCAGAACCCAGAACTCTACAACAACAACCAGATCCAACTACAACTTCAAATATCATATTTCATAATGGATACACTACTTGGATGTGAATGACCAACGTGTATAATCTCTTTTATTAAAGTGAACTAGCGTATAGATCTGCAAATACTATCTTAAAAACTTCTTAGATATTCCAGACTTTAGTCATATGCAGATCGTAAAATTTACAGAATAAGACATGCATTAGTATTCATATCTAGACTATCCATGATCAAACCACCTAATGATAATTCATTTCAAGCCTTAAGATCCCGATCCATAATCCATCGTCAACCACATAGGTTCATCCTTAGTTCATATCAAGCAAAGCATCAGAAACCCATAACCTGCATATTTGATTTAACGCTTCATAAGATATTCAATACTTGCACACCCATAACCTGCATATTTGGTCTAACACTTCATAAGATATTCAATACTTACACACATGGCCTATTGATCTTTTCCTCCTTATATAGTTAGATCCTTTGTCAATACCTTAGACCAAAACCACTTAGGCCAAATACCTTGGACCAAATACCCAGGGTCAATACCTCAGACAAAATACCTCAGACCAAATACCTTGGACCAATACCTTGGACCAAATACCTTAGACCAAAGTCTTGGTTTTCCAATATGTGCGCACTTTTCCTCCCGCGGGAGTGTGTGTATACATATACACTCATTTTGTCCTGTTAATCCGTGTGTATACGCTTCTTGGAAAAAGTGAACCAGTGTATACTTCTTAAACCACTCTCTTTCTTCAATCTCTAGAGTCTGATCTATAAGTTAACTTGTTGCACTGTGAATTGTCATATGAGTGAGTTGCCATCAAGGACAACACCTGTATCATAATGCCAACAATCTCCCCCTTTGGACTTGATGGCAACAACAACACCAAAACACTCTTCCCCTTTGACATCAAGGGAAAAGGGCAGACCAAGATATTCTCTCCCTTTGATATACATTTTGTTGTTCATGCTCCCCATGAGTACATGCTGAAATCTCTGGTTAAGCTCCCCCTTGTGCATGCTGAGATGCACTAAACTGTCTATGCTCCCCTTGAGCACATGCAAAGTCTGCAAAAATATTTTCCAAAAGAATAACATGAATCTATAACTCAACTATGTGAGTATGACCTTCCTATCACCAATGACTCATACATACATCAATCTCCCAACCAAGTGGAGATACAACAAATTTGACTCATTCACCCTACCAAGTGGGGATATATGAAATGTTTATACATGACTGAAAATAGAAATTATTACATCATCCTTCCCACGCATAGCGGGGTTACAAATTAGATATTTTCATGACCTTTACATCAAATGATATACCTAACATTTATAACAAGGACCAACAATCTAAACAAGACCATGATAGTCATCAATAATTATCATACATCGTATATGAACTGCACTATCAACATCTTTCAGCAGCATCAATATAAACAACTTGTATATGTTCATCATCAAAAGATTCACTTGAATCAAAACAACTATGTTGATCAAGCAATATAAGAATCTTCATGTACCAAGTGTAATAGCCCTGAAATAAAAACATGTATTTAATTAGATTAATCATGCTATTTATAATCAACACGCAATTTATCAACTAATTAACATCAAATTTCAGAAATATAAGTAGAGACAACTTACCTGTAGCAATGATGATTCTCACTTGTGATTTCGGGGTTGAACGCTAGTTGAATTCTGCTAACTACAACAAATTCTTGGGGGCGACTCTCCACCCAACTGTAGGCTCAATTGCATAAAATATTGCTACAACTAGCCACCCCCGAGCCCTCAATCAACGTATTACTGCCAGGGAATCCTTTGTCTCACAACACTATTCTCCAAAGAGAATGGATGATGGAGTCATGGAATGATCGAATGCCTCTCATTTTCCACACCATCCATTAAATAGAGAAAACATTGGAAGGGGAACAACATGCACACACTCGATGTGTCAACATGCAACTTTACTCCTTTCTTGTTTTATTTACTTTTGATAGCTTTACTGATTTTTACTGCTTTCTTGTTTTATTTCTTTTTTTTTACTTTTTGATAGCTTTACTGATTTTTACTATTTTTCTGTTTATTTTTATTTTTATTTATTTATAGCTTTGGTATTATTATTTATTATTTATTACTATTACTAATTTTTTATTTATTTTTATTTATTTATTTTCTTGTATTTTATATTATATTATTTTTATTATTATTAATTATTATTATTATTATTCGTTATTTAAGGGACATTACATACACCCCCACTTTAGAGGAACTTTATCCCAAGTTAAGTTGAATTATTTAACATTTTATTTTATTATTTATTACTTAATGTTCGCTGACACCCTCTGCTGAACTAGTATAAACAAAAGGTTTTGAAAGGTTCACAACACTCGTGAAATCCCAAGGAATCTCTATCCTTTTTCCCACTTTCAAATGTAAGCCTCCTCGGTCTACATCCTAGTCCAAGGATGGCCCCAAGGATTGCTCCTGACTCAAACCTCATCTGCCCCAAGGTAGGCATCCAGTACAATGCTCAATGTCTCTGGGCATCTCGCAAGGTTGGCCCACTCCCTCCACAACTCACTAAGGCACACAACCCCAGGCATTGAAGTCCTTACACCCCTACTAGACTTCGGCATCCCAATACAATACTAGGCACCTAGCCTTCAATATCAGGAACTTGGCCTCCTCAAGATGGTCCCATATCCCCCAAGAGATATCCATTAAGAGCTATACAGGACAAAGGAACCACTGGCATATGTAGTGTTGATTGAGTTTTTCCCCAGCCCATATGGTGTTACTTATTCCTCCTCGTGTGTATGGGCTTGCACGGGATCATCAAATAAACTAGCCCTCTTGGCCCATTTGTGGAGTCTTGTCAATCATCACACCTCAACATGCAACCAATGCATTAGCTATACCATCATAGTATCATAGAAAATAATTCAGATGCCAAGTCTTGCATGGAATTATGAGAACATTCATCATTGTTAATTGCAACATTGTGAATAATAACGAACTACATGCTCATGCATGTCATAAATTTGTATGCAATTATCACATGCTTCACCTCATGAAATACCATCATAAGTTATAACATCAACATATTTGCATCAAAGACATATCATGACTTCACATAATAAATGAACCACATGTCAATAATCCTCACATTATAGCATCATAATTCCCATGCCACATTATGCATATCATATCCATCATGAATATTCAACATTAAATACCTATCATCACATAGTAAATGAATATGTCAATATACCTCGACATAACATCATAATGCCTATGCATATCATCATCATCATAAAGATATATCATCACTATAAGAACCACATGTGCATCATCTCCTCCTACCATTATATCACAAAACCTCATGTAACATTATACTCAACATCATAACAGTTAATTAAACTAAACTGAAATCGTAGTGTACGATTTAGATGTATCATAAATTTTAAACAATAAAACATGATTTAGATGCTCCATAAAAGTATCTGTCTTAGATAAGTAAGCACTCCTAATTAGTTCACCACTCATTTTAATCAAGTAAATAAGGAAAGTCATTAAAAATAACATCTGCATCTTCCCAGGTAGCTAAACCTAGGCTATATTGGTCCCACTAGACCTTGACTTGGTCTAACTCATGGTTCCTGAGTCGACGAACTTGGTGGTCCAGTATACAAAATGATTCGACCTAAAGGACTCCCTCCTTGGAAACCTACAATTTCTCAAATTTCAAAACATGGGGTGGGTTAGGTACATATTTTCTAAGCATAGAAACATGAAACACATTATGCATCCTTCTTAGATGGAATGGTAGCTCGAGCTTATAAACAACTGGTCCAATCCACTCTAGGATCGTGAATGGCCCAACAAATCTAGGGGATAACTTTGTTCCCTTACCAATCCTAAAGGGACTTTTAGAGGGTTTGATTCTAATAAAAACTTGGCTTCCTTCCTCAAGGTTTCTATCAACTCTCCTTGCATCAACATAACTTTTCTGGCGATCCCTGGCTTCTTTTAGACTCTATTTAATTGTGGCCATTTGTTCTTCCATTTCTTAGAGCATTTTAGGTCCCAACATGACTCAATCCTCTAATTGATCCCAACTTAATGGAGTATGACATGGTTGTCTATACAAGATTTTGAAGGGAGATGCCTTAATTGAACTGTGATAACTATTGTTGTATGAAAATTCCACTAAGGGAAGGCATTTCTCCCATTAGTTTTGTTGATCCATGACATACATTCTAAGCATGTGGACCTAAATGTCTTGTAGAATACACTGCACCTCTAGACTAAGACAAGATAGAGTACACCTACCACAACTAATAGTGTAGAATATGAAGTACAAGTAGTTCAAACTATTATTTGCTTGTATGGGGAACAAATCAACAGTGAATTCAAAAAAATATCAGAGTTTTCTCAGGTTTGTCTTCACTGAGATGGGCATTAAACACAACATTTACAAATCTAGAAGATTTGACTTTCGACTATGAAGATGTCATACATTTGATTTACTTGTGTCAAATGTAGGTTCAAGGGTGATTTTAGGTGAAACCATTGAAATGCTTCCACCCCTTTATTGTATGGAAATTATGACCAATATCAAGTCAAGGTAACCCAGAAAGTATGACATGAATCAAGTAACAGTTTTGCTATGCTTGTTCGTGAGATAGTCAAGCTGATAATCGCATCCCATGGGGTTGCTTTTTCCTATTCTGTTTTTTATTTTTTTCTAAATTTCAAGTGATGTAGTCTTAGGTGTGAGGGTTGCCAGTTTCAAGCATATTTTTTTTTACATTGGAATTTGAAGCTTCGTGCTGGAATGTTTCAAAATTAAAAATATTTTTTCTTTTGGAAGTTGTCAAATGGGGAATTCAATATATTTAGAATCTATATAGTGCTTCCTTAGGAGGGCCTACAGACAAATGAGGTCTCCTTAGCATGTTTTTTTTAATTCGATTTGCATATCATAGTTTTTTGTGACACAAATTGTTATAGCTGTGCATTTGAATTATTACATTTTTTAGATACAACTCATGTCTCGACTCTCTTATGTTTTTTTTTTTTGTTTTTTTTTTTCAGATGTAATAGCCCCAAAATAAAAACATGTAATTATTTATATTAATCATGCTATTTATAATCAACATGTAATTTATCAACTAATTATCATCAAATTTAAAAAATATGAGTAGAGACATCTTACTTGTGGTGATGATGTTTCTCACTTGTGATTTTGTGGTTGAATGCTAGTTGAATTCTGCTAACTGTAACAAAGTCTTGGGGATGACTCTCCACCCAATCGTAGGCTCAATTGCACAAAATATTGCTACAACTAGCCACCCTCGAGCCCTCAATCAACGTACTGCTGCCAGGGAATCCTTTGTCTCACAACTCTATTCTCCCAAGAGAATGAATGATGGAATCATGGAATGATTGAATGCCTCTCATTTTCCTAACTATATATTAAATAGAGCAAACATTGGAAGGGGAACCACATGCACACACTCCATGTGTCAACATGCAACTTTACTGCTTTCTTGTTTTATTTATTTTTTGGTAGCTTTACTGATTTTTACTATTTTTCTATTTACTTTTATTTATATTTATTTAGAGCTTTAGTATTGTTATTTATTATTTTATTATTATTTATTATTTATTTACTATTACTATTTTATTATTTATTGTTATTATTTATTTTTTTGTATTTTAATAATATATTATATTATTTATTATTTATTATTAAGGGACATTACACTAAGATCTTCTAACATAATACCAACAATGCATTATTGGAAACGTATGCTCCCCCTGAACCTGTGCCAACTGTTTCTTGTCAGATCTGATCATTGCAAATATCACTAAGAATCATCAAGGCATCATCATCAATCAGATATACATCGACTTTTTAAAAGCTTATAAGGACCAACACATTTCCACATATCATCAGTAGATTGTAACCATCATCAAATAGAGCAGATATTTTCCTAAACCATATCAGACCCCTTTCCCTGATTCTGTCCCACTTCTTTTTCCTCAAACCAACATATACACAACTGTGCAACTTCAAACTCGCGTATATATGCAACTTTTCTTCATGAAAATTGCGTATGAGATTTAGAACACTGAAGTTTCACACTTTCAAATCCCCCTGAGTTTGTTATGTCTGTACACTATTATATGCCACATCTTTTTTTTACTGCACTTCCTTATTCTTCCATATCTTCAAGTGTGATGATGTTTTCTCCTTTTGGTATGGTGCCCGATATTTTCTCTTATATTCCTTTGCTATATGTCCAAAATTGTTACATGCATAACATATTACATGTTTCATATTCTTTCTATAGCAGTCAATGGCTTTATGACCAAACATTTTGCAAGAAAAACAATATCCCTTAAAGTACCTGGAAGTTGATGATCTTTCTATGTGAAGGTCTTGAACCATTCTACTTCTGCATCTTGTTGCAACATGTCCAAAATTATGACATATAAAACATTCAACATTATCCATCAGAGGAAATAATCGACTATCACTTCCTTAGTTAGGAGTAAAATATTTTATTTAAATACTTTCTTTCCTTGGTTGTTGACGGGGTTGACTTCTCATCTCCTTGTTGAGCATTTCATATTTTTCATTAGATTTCCTTGCCCCATCTTGAGAGCTAGATTCACCTTCAATAGATTCATGAAAACCAAGACCAGTTTTGATGGTAGGTGACCCTTGACTACTAAGAATATTATCCAAAGTCTTAGTACTATCTTGAAATCATAACAGTTTATCCTTTTCTTCTAATTTACCTTTTAAGATATTTACCTGAACCTCATATTGTTCTTCCTTTTCAAGATATTGCTTCTTCATGATTTCTTCAGCCTTTCTTCCTTCTTCCACTTGTTGCCTTAGTTTGAGAATATCATTTTCTTGTTCTTCATATGCATGAGGTAGTTCTTCATTCTGCTTATTTGATTTTTCAAGATCTTATTTTAGAGAGATGATCTCAGTTTCAAGACTTTCATAGTAACTAGATCTATCTTTAATTCTGTTGATTGTTGTGATATTTTCATTTACTTCATTTCTTAATGATGTCACTTCATCGTGCAAATTTTCACATCGATCTTCCTTTTCCTTGTACTTCTTCCTTACTTCGTTTCCTTCCTCCAACTGAGCTTTTAATCTGGTAACTTCTTCTTTGAATGCACACTCCTTTTTGTTAAATAGATCTTGTCAATCTCTAATTTTACCTGTGAGTCTTTTAACTTCTGCCTCTATATTTCTTTCACTATCACTTTCAATATCTTAAACATTGCATGAATAGACAAAAGTATCACCAGAAGAACAAAAAATTGTACTTGATACTTCTTTTTCTTGTTCATATTCAATTTGAGGTGATTCTGAATCTGAATACAAGCTTCCACCTGGTGGCCCATTGTCTCTCCTATTGTTACTATTCCTTTGAGATGTCTTCTTCTTCTAAGGCACTTTATTCTTTAGCTTATTTCCCAATGTTTCTATGGATCTCCTTCAAGTGATCAAGCTTTTTCCAAAGAACTTGGCTCTGGTTCCAATTGTTAGAAATAATACTGAGAGGGGGGGTGGGTGAATTGGTATTAGTCAAATCAATAAATTTTTCTTTTCATACTCAAATTTATATAAGCTAATTCAATGAAGGTAACTCCCATGTACACACAATGGTCTTTAAAGCAACTAGCGTATATCCAACAAACTTACAGTTTAGTTAATTCATCATATGTTGATCTTTAATTAGTGCATCAGTACTTCACTAAGCATATAAATAGTAACCATGTGCCATAAGAATATAATAATCAATCACACATAACCAACACACATGAACACAAAGATTTATGGTGGAAACCTAATGCGGGACAAAAACCACCTTCTATTGCCTTCTTTTAATATAAGAAAAACCTGTTTACAATCATGTACTGGTGCAGACTCATACCAGTATGTAGGCACCCACCTATAGAAGGCTACAACCTTCTCTCATTCTGCAACTTCTACTAGAATGGAGATACAACCCCATAGCTCTTGTACTAGCCAATCCATTTACTAGTATGTAAGCACTAGCCTACACAACACTCCAACCTTCACTCGTTTTCCAGCTACTACTAGAAGGGAGCTCCAACCCATGGCTCTTGTACTAGCTGATCCATTTACTAGTACGTAGGCACTGGCCTATAAAAGGCTCCAACCTTCACTCGTTTTCTAGCAGCTACTAGAAGGGAGCTCTAATCCCCTGGCTCTTGTACTAGCCAATATGTTTACTAGTATGTAAGTGTCGACCTATAGAAGGCTACGACCTTATCTCTTCTTGTGGGGACCACATTTAACAAATTTTTAGGCTAGATACTCCTGGAACACAAAACGACAATATGAAGGCCTTGTTTCATCAAATTTTCATACTGGTCCCATCAACAACATTGAAGCTCAAAATCAATCACAACTGCAATACAAATATCAAATACATCTATATCAGCCAATCACTGAAACTCAATCATCAATCTATGAATCAACCACAATAGAATCAATCAATCACTAACAACCCATCATCACTAAAGAAAATCACAATCAATCAATCTAGATTTTTAGTTCACTGTCACCAAACCATTATCACCAGAACACAAACCAAAACCTAAAACTCTACGACAATAACCAAATCCAAGTGAAACTTCAAATATCATATTTCATAATGCATACACTACTTGGATGTGACTAACCAGCATGTATACGTGCTTTTATTAAAGCGAATCCGTGTATAAATATACAAATATTATCTTAAAAACCTCTTAGATATTCCAGACTTCAGTCAAACCCAGATCATAACATTTACAAAATAAAACATGCATTAGTATTCAAATCTAGACTATCAATGATCAAACCACATAATGATAATTCATTTTAGGCCTTAAGATCCTGATCCATCATCCATCATCAACCACATAGGTGCATCCTTAGTTCAGATCAAGAAAACCATCAAAAACCCATAACCTGCATATTTGATCTAATGCTTCATAACAAATTCAATACTTGCAAAGCCATAACCTGCATATTTGGTCTAACACTTCATAAGATATTCAATACTTACGCACATGGCCTAATGATATTTTCCTCCTTATATAGTTAGATCCTTTTTCAATACCTCAGACCAAAACCACTTAGGACTAATACCTTGGACCAAATACCTAGGTTCAATACCTCAGACCAAATACCTTGGACCAAAATACCTTGGACCAAATACCTCAAACGAAAACCTTGGTTTTCTAACATGTACACACTTGTCCTCCTATGGGAGTGCATGTATATGTATATGCTCCTTTTGTATTGTTAACCTACATGTATAGACTTCTTGGACAAAGTGAACGAGAATATACTTCTTAAACCATTCTCTTTCTTCAATCTCTGGAGTTTGATCTGTAAGTTAACCTCTTGCACTGTGAACTATCATCTGAGTGAGTTGCCATCAAGGACAACACCTATATCATAATTCGAACATAGGAATGTCAAAGAGTCATGCCATGTATGAAGCAACTCTTCTTAAGCATGAGAAAAATATATTTGATTCATTAACAATGTCAAGTAGCCCACCAAATGAAGACGTGTCAGCTCATATAATGTGACAAATCAATTCACTATCATGTTGGCTAATTATGGAGGATAAACAACTATAAATACCCCGCTAGGGTCACCACAGGAAACACAAAAACTCAGATTTTTCTTTGGTCTTCGGATGGGTATAGGAGGTACATGAGGACAATTTTGAATTTCTTTCTCTGAGGTCTGACAATTTGGATGGGTATAGTAAGATACAATCTCAGACACCTCTACAATATTCATGGATAATTACAGTAATAAAGTTATAGTCCCATCCTCCTCGGTGATGACTATTTCAGTGAATCTGTGATGATAACTTCAGTGCAAGGAAAACATTCATTGTCTTGGTGTAGTGTTGATCGCTATATTTGTGATGGATAAAATTGGAGATGATACACTCTCTAGAAAACTGGTCTCTGCCTCAGCATAACTATGATCCCAGAGTAATATACTCAGCATACTAGAGAATGTCATGATGAAGCTCTCATTGCATTTATAAAGGGATGTAATCAAGGTCACATTGAAGATCTCAATGAAGACAAGGGACTGCATCGACATGGTGAAGCAATAGTAATGAATATCTCAGTGATGCAATAGTGATGGCCTAGTGATGGCCTCAATGGTGCAACAATGATGATGATCTAAGAAATGATGAATAAGAGGATTGGTGTCTTGGTCTTGGAGTGTCCTAATAGGTCATGGGTCATGGTATTGGTATTTGTTGATTGGAATCTCTATAAGAAGAATTTTGTTCAGGTTTTCCTCTCCAAGAGGGAGAGGTTTTGGCCCTGGCACAAAGAAAAACATCTTGTGTTATTGTCTCTTTGTTTTTGGTAACTATTTGATGAATATACGAAGACACACTCTAATAAGAAGAAATGAATATTGTGCTAAGAAGAAAAATTAAAATACCTCACAAGTAGTTATCATGCTGGAAGAATCTCATTAAATTTACTTGCCCTAGATTCTTCAACATGGTATCAAAGCTAAGGTTTTGAAGTCAAAGGAAGGTCAACAAAAAGTGACACTTAAGGATCAAATTCAAGAATGGAATCAAAGTAAGATAAAGGGATTTGTCAAAAACTAAAGGATTGGACTACAAGAGAAGTCTACAACAACAAGGACTTTTGACTACATAATCAAGGAGTCAGTATACAACAACAAGAGCTTTTATCTCCACAGTCATCATTAAAAAGCCACCAAGACTCTCATCAAGATGTCTAGAAAGGAGTCTTGATCTAAACTACAAAAGAAGGCAAATTGAAGGCAATAAGGCATGGACATCTTCAAAGGATCATCTCCTTGCCCTAGAAGAAGATCATGTGAGGAAGCTCCAAATCATCCTTAGCTTTTCTATTAAGGAAATTATCTCTCATTTGTAAGAAGATCATCCAAAAAGAAGCTCTAATATATCTTCTTCAACCATCATCAAAGAAATCAAGGTGAGTATTTCATCTGCACATGTCAAGTAAGTATCTTTTCATTCTATAATCAAATTTGGTTAAATGACTTCGTGTTTTCAAGGAGATCTATAAATCGGTTGGGTCATTGAGTTTCCTTGAATGAAGAAGGAGGATAGGGATAGTCCTCTAAGTAGCTAAAGTTATTGAACATATCAAAACGTCTCCTTCGAATTCATGGAAAGGGATACTTATGAAAAATCCCCTCATATAGAAAGATTGGAGACATCTAAGAGATGTATATGCTAAACTTATTCTCTGAATGTGCAATGAAGAAGGTCACATGAAATCTGATCTACATGAAAGTAAAAGGTATCAAAGGATGTAGGATATGTTCGTAAGGTCTCATCTAGAAGATCTAGGAAGGAATATAACCATCATTGATATATAATGCACTAACAAATAATCAATGTAAAAAATATCCATGGGATAAGAAAGCTACCTCATTCAACAACTTGTGATCTCTATACTTAATAGAAAGGGAAAAGTGTTGAAGGTTAAAGGACTCAAACATGCGCATAAAAGAAAGAGAAGTTTGGTCCTCAAAATAGATTAATATAGATAAGATTCAATGCTATGGAAAAATTATAGAAAGAATCTCATATCACCAGAAAGATGGAGGAAGTTGAAGAAAAGGGCTAAAGAAAGAGGAAATAACACACATCTACTATGATTGAGATGGTACCCCTAATAAAAGGGTCCTATCATAAGCTTTTGTTATAGATATGAACATTATAATAAGATGCATCATGGCATCATGGAATCATTAGAAGCAAGAGTTCGTGACATCACCATGGGAAACATGAAGGAAAAAATCCATGGTAGACAAACATCAATGATATAGCTCTTGGGAACCTCAGTGGAGATCGATGGAAACGAAGGAGTAATCCAGGACAAGGCTCATCATATATCATGTAAAAAAGGAAACATTTCCCAAATGGGGATATACAATATCCTCAAGATTCTTTGAAGGAATCCTCATTAGAGGGTTCACTAATCTAGAGAGGAAGAAAGTGTTTCATCAGGAAATCCAAATTATGGAATTCGAGATATGATGGTATGATGACACAAGAAATGAAGAAGATCAAAGGATTGGAGATATTCTCAATCAAGGAAGCTACTGGAAGAAACCTAGATGACCTAAAGGTAAAATGAGGTATGTATTCTTATGTTTAATATTATAATGTCATGTCATATGGTTGCAGGTAACATGGATCATTACTTCTATCTTGAGAAGTATGATCAAGAGAAAAAGGATCTCCTCCTCTGAAAGGATGCATGAAGGCATAAGTCACACTAGCTGAAATCAACATAATATGTCCTCATATGATGTATGAGGTGTTTGACTACAATTAAAAAACTCTGATTGAAAGCCCTTGGGAGTGGAATGTGTGAGGAAACAAGGGTTCATGAGATATGCAACCCTGATGAAGGTGATCAACATCAAAAATACCAAGAATATTTGACTAGGAAATCTCTGAGAAAAATATGAAGACTTTGATGGAAAAGATGAAGACCCTTAACAATGGATATCTTTAGGAGATGTGTCAACAAGTATGCAGGATGCTCATACCTACAAGAAGATGTCATGATGAAGAGACATATTGGAAGATACTATTTGATTTATTGTTATTTTTTTATTTCTTGAATAATATCTAGATGAGTTAATATAGGGCTACTGAAACAAGAATTGTAAGTACAAGTAGCATTCATGTGGTGGATGGAACCCCTAAAAGAAACATGATGAGAAAGAAGTATCCACATAACGAAGGTTCTAGATATGTATCAATAAGGCCACTTTACACAAAGAAAGGAATGACATGACAAACCAAGAAGGAAAGTGATTGATGGTTGATACCCTAAAAGGAAGAAGCTCAATTGAATTACATGGCATCAAGGAAAGAAATTCATCAAGAAATTGAAAGACCCACGAAGAAGAAGCTATTGATGAAAAAGGAGAATCCCTTGCTAGTAGGGATCTCTGAAAAATCCCTGATCAGGAGGGAGCTTGGATTAGGTCACCCTTGATTAGAAAGGAGTGAAAGTTGTGTTTTACTTTTTCATGTGTCATGCACTAGACCAGGACTAACAACTGTAAGTCTTAGTGAAGGACATGAAGAGAAACGTAGACACACAATGGATGTATCCTCCTGAATTAAGAGGGAGAGATAGACAAAACATTCTTGTCTTCACTAGGGAAGAAGGAATGGAAGGATTAGGTAACCATCTGGCATCCAATGCTCTTTGAGGATGTGTAGGGCTAGATAAGAGTAGGAAAGAGGACGTATTTTCTTTCAGGGTTGGGAACCCAAGATAATAATATTCTTAGAAGGTCATACTCAGTGAACACCTAGGTGGGTATGTACCTTGAGAGACAATGTTGAAGGTGCCTATAGTCATTGGTCCCACCAACATTGTGCTCTGATATGATGAGAGATAGAGCCGTTAGTCAATGCCTTGCTGTGGAAACAATGTTGGTTACTATGATGCTATATAAATGGCTTACCAATTTGGTTCTTCTTATGAGAAATTATTCATATTGAGAATGATCAACTACCATTATGAATACCTCCCTAGTTAAGAGGGAGTGTTGAAGAAAATGTAACTAGGTTCAGTCTTCATAAATGTAATTTTTATATTTGCACTTGTAAAAGAAAATAAATATTATTTTTTGTAAATTATAAAATGAGTTTCTTTCTCATTAAATAGGTCCAACACATGTTGAAGTGTTATAGGAATGCCAAAGATTCAATTCATGTATGAATCAACTCTTCTTCAGCATGAGACAAATATATTTGAGTCATAACAATGTCAGGTAGTCCTACAAATGACAAGCACAATTCTCTTCATCATGTTGGCTAGGAAAATAAATTAAATGTAGTCATGTCTACTCATATAATGTGACACATCGATTCACTATCATGTCGGCTAATTATGGAGGACAAACAACTATAAATACCCTGCTACGGTCACCATAAGAAACACATAAACTTGGATTTTTCTTTGATTTATGGATGGGTATAGGAGGTATAGGCGGATAGTTTTGGATGTCTTTCTCAGAGGCTTGAAACTTGGAATGGGTACAGTAAGATATAATCTCAAAAACCTATGAAATATTCATGGATAATTATAATAATAAAATTACAATCTCATCCTCCTTGGTGATGACTATCTCAAAATATCTATGACGATAATTTCAGTGCAAGGAAAATAGTGACTATCTTGGTGCAGTGTTGATCATTATATTTGTGATGGAGAAAATGGGAGATCATACACTCTCTAGACATCTGATCTCTTACTTGGCATAACTATGATCCCACAGTAATATACTCGACATACTAGACAAGGTCATAATGAAGCTCTTGGTGCATTGATAAAGGCATGGGATCTAGGTCACAATGATGATCTCAATCAAAACAAGAGACCTCATTGACATGGTGAAGAAACAGTAATGGAGATCTCAGTGATGCAGTAGTGATGGCATCAATGGTGTAGAAATGATGATGATCTAAGAAGTGATGAAGAAAAGGATTGGTGTCTTGGTCTTGGAGTAGCCTAGTCGGTCAAGGTTCATGGTTTTAGTATTTGTCAATTGGAATACTTATAAGAGTAACTTTATGCGCATTTTCCTCTCCAAGAGAGAGAGGTTTTTGCCCTGCCAGAAAGAGAAACATTTTGTGTTCTTGTCTCTTTGTTTTCAGTAACTATTTGATGAATATAAGAAGCAACAGTCTAATAAGAACAAATGAATATAGTGCTATGGAAAAAAAGTAAAACACTTCAGAAGTAGTTATCATGCTAGAATAATATCATTGAATTCACTTGTGCTATATTCTTCAACGCACCCATGGCATTTACCCATGGTATTGTAAGTCAAGAGGTACCGAAAGAAAACTATAACTAAAGGGTCTCTATAATGTCCCTGGTTAAAAATCCATGTAATAAAGTTAATAAAGGAAAAATAAGACCAAGGCCATGGGAAAAATATTCCAAGATGAATGTTGGGAAAAAACTTAGTGATGGGGATCACTTGTGATTAATAAGTGGATATGGAAATTTGCAAAGGAAAAGAGGCATTATTGACATTTATTTATGAAAATAATGAAAATATGAGAAAAGGAAGGTGAAAGGTCACAAAATTTGCATGAGAGGAAAATTGAAGGAAAATGGAGAAAATATAGGCCTCAATGTTAAAAATGCTTTTGAGGATCAATACACTGCTTTTGTTAGTTCAGCCTTTCGCATTCTCATTCTATTCTCTCCCTCTCTTTGATACTCTTTCACACTTAGAGAAATCTTGGATCATTGTTGGAGCATGTTGGGAGCACTCTAGCTTCATTGGATTTTGAAAAAGAAGGCAAAGGAAAAGTAGGAAAGAACAATGAGACAACTGGATCAGAGGCCACAACTGAATTTCTTTGCATGTACTGAATTGTATATATGATTTCCTTGCTAGTTTTGGCATGCATGGTATATTCATGCAATTATTTTGTTATGATCCATCATTGGCAGGACGGATTTCCTAGATTGACAATGGTTTTTCCTGGCCTTGCCATTTCCTCGATAACCATTGTGTTTTGGGCTTCCCTGTTTGTTTTCTGATTCGTTCTCATGTTCCTTATGGCTGTGGGTTGAGTTACTAGTTCATGGAGCCTTGGTTGGACAAATGCTCTTGAAGCCTTGGAATAGCTTGGGTTGAGTTACTAGTTCTAGAAGCCTTGCTTGGAGAGACGCTCTAGATATCTTGGTGGGTTGAGTTACTAGTCTTGGAGCCTTGGTTGGATAAATTCTCTGGAGCCCTGTGGTAGCCATGGGTTGAGTTACTAGTCCTAGAGTCAGGTTTGAGAAAATGCTCTAGAGCCCTAGATAACTTGGGAAGAGACTGATTTGGTGATGTTTAGTGATGTCCAACAATGACGAGGGATCATTGGTTGAGGGTTGAGGTGGTTTTTCCTCTTGAAGCCCTAGTTTGGTTTTGTTTTGGTTATTCCATTAGATCCCACATTCATGCTTGGAATATGGCATGGGAGTAATTCACTGAAAGAGAGATTTTGGTGCAACGCAATCTATGGTCAGGTGGTATGTGGAAGTCCCTGACTTGGTTGGATTTTCATATGCTAATATGAGCTTGTTTCCTCTTGTAATTCATGAGTATATATACTTGATATTATGTGGCTTTGATGGCTTTTATATCATTTTTAATATTTTGGTTATATGTTGGTTATAAACATGGTTTTATGACAAGTTTTAGTTATGCCTCTTAACATATTTTCATTAGTAAATGAATGGTTACTGAATTCATGACCTAATAGAGGCCTTTGTAGCTATTATGAGATGGCATTAGACCTTATTATTGATTATGAGATAAGTATGAGACCCCTATGTTTAGATATGAATTTATAAACCATAGATTGTATGTTTATAATGTGTTTGACAAAATTCCTATCATGGTTAGGCCTTATTAGGTCAAGTTTTTGTCTAAGTTTTACGTTAATCCCTCTTTCCTATTATTATTCATCATTCTATATAGTTATATCAATTTTCGAGTATAGGTAAGGATCCTAGCCTTGAAAAAGTGGCTAAGATCTTAGGGTCATAGGCATAGAAGTTAGTAAATTAGATTGTAGTTGTTGGGAGTCAGGGTTATCCATGTAACTAGAGGGCTATATTCACTAAATTTCCTTTGTATGCATGCAATTGGTAGCCTAGGTTAGTGAAAAATCATGTTAACTCAGGGTTTGGGCACCTAGAGGGGTTGTTTGGCTTCCAGGGGTCTCGTAGCTCCTAAGGAGGGTTAGTAAGGTTTTAGTATGCCAATTACACTTCCTTAACTATACTTAGGAGGTTGAGTCATATCATAGTAACTCCTCTTCACATATTTACCCAGGTGGATTGGTGAATTTGGGTAAGTGTGGGAGAAGGGTGTTACAAAATGGTATCAGAGATCCCATGTTCAACACTTGGACTGGACGGGCGGAATGTGTTTGTAATGCATGCATGTAGGGTGCATATGTGCCTATTACGTATGCATGGTGATGGTCATTGTTGCATTTGTGTCATCATGTAGAATTTGATGCTTTTGTTGTTTGGATTTTTTTTTCATGCATGCATGGTATATGTGTTTTTTATGCATGTCAGCTTCTATGTGTTTGTTATGCATGTATTGTTATGGTTATGATTATCATGCATGATTTCATGGTGTGTAGTTGGTGTTGTCATGCGCAATGTTGGTATATCGATATGGTTATGTATATATACATGTATATTGCTAATCTAGATTGATTTTGCAGACGAGATAGTGTCCCATCAACTTCAGTGAGGTATGTTCGATTATGTTTATGTTTGGTCTATTTGACATAGTGTGTTTGCAGGAATAAGATCAAATATGGAAAGAAAAATGGTGGACTGCAATTAAGATGATTATACCTATAGATCCTATGAGAAACATGGTGATGAGTAATCCCCTCATATAACAAATACATTGACAAGTTTGAAGGTAAAAATAAGGAGTTGTAAAGTGGATAATGACAAGATAATTCAATCACAGTAAAGGCTTGCTAGAGAACAAGAGAAACAAGCAGAGGTTAATGCAGTAATTATTCAGAGTATCATATTTCTAGAGATAGGGACCACTTATGATCAATCATGGATAGGAGGAGATGAAAAATGGTGCATATGGCATCAAGTCTTGATCATGACACAAGTTGGATAGAGAGGATATAGTCAAAGATGGAATATTTTTGGATACACATGACTAGACGAGTAGTGATCATGGGTTATATCCTAGTTATGGTTCAGAGAGACAATATGTTCATCACTGTCACCATCCATATAGGAGGAGTGAGAATCAGTATTTTCAAGAAGAGTTTAAGAAAACAAAACCACCTTCATTTGACGGAGAAATGAAGAAGTCACATGATACATAATATTGGTTTCTTGGGATGAATAAATTATTTAGATTGCATGATTACTCAGCGAACATGAAAGTCATGATAACTACCTTCAACTTAAAGGTAAAGTAGAAATTTGGTGGGAAGATGTGAAAAATGTCAGAGGTGTTTGTGAAGAAGAGTTGACTTGGAGGGAGTTTGAAAGACTTTTTAGGAATAAGTATCTATTTGAGAGATATTGTGATGAGAGGGAGAAGGAATTTTATGAGCTAAAGATGAGATCTATGACTAATGAGGAGTTTACTAGTAGATTGTTGGAGTTGTTGAGATATGTTCATTATCTAAAGGAGGAGAAAGAAAAGATTCAAAGATTCATCAATGGGTTTCCAGTAGTGTTCAAAGAAAACATTGAGTTTGATGAGCCTATATCATTGGAGGAAACCATAAAAAATTTGAAGCATTGTTGTGAGAAATCGAAGCGCAAGTCTAAAACTAAACAGGATTGGAAGGGTACTAAAAATACTAAAGGAAAATGGGATAAGAAGCAAGGAAAACTACACGACACATGTAATAAAGAGGATGCAACACCGCACAATAAGTTTAATGCATCTAAAAGAGGACATTGATTTCAGTTGAAGGAGTAAAACAAGGGTGATGATATGAAGCCTGTATAGTGTTATACTTGTGGCAAGGATCATTGCAGGAGAGATTGTCCATAACATGAATGTGCAAAACCATAGATCTACAATGCTAAGGAGGGATAAACGACTGGGGATGTTGGATAGAGTATTCCACAAATCTATGCAACATTGAATAATAGGTAGGTTGATCATTTGGCGTCTATTATCGATATGGACGATAAGCTTTGTGATCAAGTTGTTTCTATTTTTATTGACCCAGGATCTAATTATTAGTATTTTAATCCTTACCTGGTGGATAAGTGTGGTTTTAATAAAGAAGTACATGCAAAGACTTGGTTAGTACAGTTGGCTATAGGTACTATGAAAAGAGTTCATCATTGGGTAAGGGCTTGCATATTTTAGTTCAATGGTATCCCTACATCAACACATTTGAATATGCTTCCATTGGGATCATACAATATGTTGTTGGGTATGGATTGGTTGTATATTCATAGGACTTAGGTGGATTGTTATGAAATGGCTATTGAATTCTTGGATGAAAATGGAGAACAAATAATATTGGAGGGTAAGAAGAAGGAAACTTTGGCTAGAATGGTTACATTTATGTAGGAACAACGTAGTCACATGAAAGGGTGTGTCTTGGTTGCAATGAATATTTCTAGTGACAAAGGTAAGGATATTGAGGATGCTAAGGTCTTGAATAGGTACCTGGTTTTATAGTAGTTACAGGATGTATTCCCAATATATATCTTAGTGTTACCGCCTCACAAGGAAGTGGAATTTTCCATTGAGTTTGTACCAAGAAAAGCACCAACATCAAAGGTACCATACATGATGAGCAATCCAGAGTTAGTGGAATTGAAGTTACAATTAAAGGAAATGATGTATAAGGGATAAATAAGGCCAAATGTGTCACCTTGGGATGCACAAGTTTTGTTTGTGAAGAAGAAGGATGGTACTTTCAAGTTGTATATTAATTACAGGTAGTTGGACAAGGTGATGATTAAACATATGTACCCTTTTCCCAGGATTGATGACTTGTTTGACTAGTGGGAGGGAGAAACAGTGATCCAAGTGGATATTGGTTGTCATTTTCCTATTCTACTTGGACGCCCAACACTGTCTCTTTCAATTTTTCGGTTTCCTTAATGATAGCACAATTTACTATTTTTGGCAGTTGTCGTGAACTTCTGGAGCTATTTTGAGGCCCTAAAAAACGTTTTTAGGGGAAAAGGAGAGACTGGAAATATCCCAAACTAGCTAGCTTATTATCTTTCTCCTTTCTCTTTGAGATCTTCAAAATGAGGTATTATGATAGCAAAACAGAGATCGTATGCCAAAGCTACGACCCCGAGAAGTTGATGTACCAATTTACCAAAACAGGGCCCATATTTTTGGCACTTTATCTCCTAAGGTTAGGCTTTTTGGATGTTTAGGGTTTTCCATTGTTTATCAATAATAAATAAGCCTTTGAGCCTCATTGTAACACAGTTCAGAGGCATGTAGCCACCAGATCGCTTCTCAGAGATAAGCTACCATTGCCCAAGCTACCTTATATCCATTCTATTTGTAAGCATAGTTCAATATATTTCCATTAATGAAATGAAGTTTTTTTCTATTGCATCTTTGTATTTATGATTATATATGTAAGTTGTTGTGTCCCTGTTTAAGTTTGGATCAGTGATACCATAGTGGTTTTCTCTTTCCCTATTTTTCTTTGCATGTCCCCAACAAGGTCAAGGTAAAAGGATTTAGGGCTCCATCTCATTGAACCATTGCACGATTAGCCTCGAAAAACCCATTGACCTCCCATGGTGGAAGAAAATAAAGACAATGGGGCAAGAGATCCTTTCAAAATGTTGCTCGAGGAAGTCCTCGAGTGACAAAGGGATGCGATGATGGCTAAATTTGCAAACATCCTTTGACTGCTACCCATAGCCGATGCATCTTCATCCAGTGGGCACTCTGGAGGTGCCATGACTTTTAAGATACAAGTTAACTTCCATATTCCCATATTTGAAGGCTTGATAGATGCAAATGGCAAAGATAAATGGTTAAATATGTTGGAAGGATATTTTTCAGTTCATGAATTTTCCAATTGGGAAAATAATACCTTTTCACTTCTCAAAGCCGCCCTACATGTCAGGGACTTGTGGGAAACCTGTTGTGAATAAAAGGATGAGAGTTAACCCTTGCTTCTTTCAACCACACCCACCTGGGATTATTTTTGAGACACGATTAAGGAACAATATTACCCTGTGGGGAGCTATGAAGATAAATACATAAAGTGGACCATGCTACGATAGGGAAGAGTCCAAGATGTGCCGAAGTTCACAAATATTTTCCATACCCTTTGCACGATGATGGGTTTCAAGGATACTAAGTGGTATTTGGTGCTCAAGTACCATGGTTGTTTACACAAGTAGATCTAGGACGAGATGGAGTTCCTGGACATTCCTCGCTTAGCATGGCCTACCAGTATGCTGCCATGATTGAGTAGAAGTTTAAATTGAAAAAATGAGACTTTGGATTTGCAAATCTGAAGTAAGGAAAAGGCACCCCTAAACCACAAAAAAAAGGGCCAAGCCAAGGCATAGCTACCAAGGATAGCTTGTTGAAGCTGCAAGCAAAGAAAAACACCACAAAGACAAAGAAGGATAAGGGAAAATAGTGTGAGTTCCATAAGATCTCCATTCACAATACAAGTGAGTGTCGGGCCAGGCAGTCAATGATGGCTGAGCTAAAGGTTTTTGAATCAGACACATGTTCCAACTCTGAATTAGAACTCGATAAGGGAACTAAAAAAGGGAAGAAGATCATTAATGCAAAGCCGAGTGCCACCGTGGCCACTATTAAGAAATTGACTACAGAACATAAATTAATTACGAATATATACTGAGAGGAACAAAACAAAAAATAACCAAAAATAATCATAAACACATAAACACACATGTTTATCTAGGAAAACCCCAAATCAATGGGAAAATCCAACCCAATGAGATCTCATTAGCATTGGCCATAACCCTGGCCAATCCGACGAAGTGAGTCTTCACTGCTCACGTCTAGACATACATTACAATGAAGTATTCCCAACCTTTTATAGGCTCCATTACATGAAATATATCGGACCATAATACTATGGGTACACTATAACATGTGCCCAAAACCACTACTATTTAACTAGGTCAACCTTGACTCTATTAGGTTCCTATAATAATAGGGTTCATAATTTTGAATTGACCATGTATATCTTGTAATATTGTACATACCTTTTTTTTTTGCAAATGTTTTCCCATATTTAAAAAATGAAAAGAATGGATGTCCTAGAAGAATAATCAAAGGACAAAAAGAAAACAAGGATAAAAAAAAATAATATTAAATATGAACACCACCAAAAAGAGATAAAAACGATCATGAAAATGCGCACATTCAAATTCCACTACCTTTTAGCTTACTTTGTGTAAATAAAATTTTGTGCAGCTTGTCAAAATGCCACAATTCATGATGGTCAAACAACTTAATCTTTATTTATTCATGCTCTAAATTTCATGCTGATAGATAAAGAACAAAGATCTAGCCAAACTGTTTAATCTTGGTAGATCAGTAGTTAGGTAGAGAATAATAATGAGCTCATCGGTTTAATCTGAGCGATTGGATGTTATAAGATTAGAATTAGATAGTTTTCTTATCAAAGAAAAACAAGAGGGTTAGCAAGCTCAAATGCACCTAATAAATGAAGAAAAAAGGTTAGGATAAATGATGGGTAGGCAAAAGGAGTTTTCGCAAAACATGGAGACCATATATTGGCTCATTTCATATCACTAACTTCCTTCCAAACTCATTTTCCCTTGAAAAATCACCCCTACCCCTTCATTTTGCTATTGCCCCCTTATTAGTTTCCATTTTCCCCTAAAACCCACTTTAACCCCTTATCCTAAGTTTGAATAATGTATTAGGCCCCATTAAAAAACCCTCCCCAATACCCTTTGTAACTTAACCCTTACATTATTCATAGAATAATCCTACTTTATATATTTAAGACCCCCTACTTTATAAATCCCAACCCTTGCTAAATGTTTGAAACATATTTAAACCATAGAATTATTTATACCTAGGCCCCACCAACCACACCCTGACTCAGCCCTTGCAACTCTATTGTGCGTTAACCCTCCGATCACTGACTTCCAGATCCAATGGCCCATATCCATATCGTGTGCTCCCATTGTCTGACAGTCAAAATCCCAAAGCACACGAGATTCGTGGTTTTTCCTGAGCACCCTTTTGCTACGTGGCAACCCCACGTTATATCATGTGCTCTCAAAAAATACTGGCCTCCACTAAAAAGTGGTGTGATATGCCACAAAACCACCTCCCATTCCACGACAGCCCCTTCAGAAGATTGACCTCCAATTGTCTCCTCTTGCCTGAAAGCCTCCTCCAACTACTTCACTATGTATCCTTGGAAGCCCTATTATCCATTGTTGTGTGGTAGACCATCTAACCACACCTGCACAATGTGAAAAACACAGATTTTTTACAATATGTTTCCACCATTCCCTTACCTCTGTTTAAAATGAATAAATGAAAAATCATTTTTCTAAACAGAATTGAGCCATCCACAGTGTAGACTCCATCCACAGATATCTCAATTCAATAAAGATAAAGCCATTGATTGCCTTCCCTGTAGACCTATGCTTTATTAATGATTATTTTATTTTGCAAGTGATTAGCAAAAAGCTAGCTTGGACAAACAATTTCAATACTATTTCCAAAACCTATTTACTCCAAGATTCACAAGGAAATGTATTCAAAGTTTATATTCAGAAGGAAAAGACAAAGAAATCATTTACACAGAGGCAGTAATGGTTAAAACAAAGATAAATCCCATAAAGTAATATATATATATATATATAGATATATATAGATATATAATAGATATATATAGATATATAATCCCTATTTTTACCCCTTACTTCAACAAACCCTATTAATATAAAGTTTTGAACTTTATATTAATTTCTCCCCACAAGCCTATACTACCTCTTCCCCCTCCAAAGTTAACCAACTGCGCCCACCCAGCACTAAGAATTTCTTAAACCCCCTTCAATTTTATTTTCCTCGAGATTTGTAAAAACAAATGAATAGTTAAAATTCCATATCGCATGCTCAGCTCATCCAACACTTAACACTCAAAAAGCACGGGAGATTAGTGGTTTTCCTATCCCATGTTTTTACTACATGGCAACCCCACTATATCGCATCCTATGAAAAAATACCACCTACCACTCAAAAGTGGTGTGATAAACCATTAACTTTTTAGGTTTTAAAATATAATAAATGTTATGGAAACATAGGGTGCATTAATTTCATGTGAAATACAAAACCATACTTGAAGTAAATTATATAGCTATAGGCAATAGGAGACTAAGGTTGTGGAATGAGATTCAAAGGTAAAATGGTTCTACATCAACACATAAAAGCGAAAATCTCAGATGAAATAAATTTACAAACAAGGTGAGATCAATTTATAGGCATGGTGAAATCAATTTATAGGTGTAAAAACATGTTGCAGGTAAAAGTAAAAGAGTAAAGTGAGAATACTCTTCCAACCATACAAATCAACACACGGTTTTGCAAAACCATCTTGTATTCTACAAGGGTAAAATGAATTTACATACATATAAAATGAATTTACATAGGAGGGAGTAATAGGAACAAAACCACACATGGTTTTGTGAATTCATGGAAAGAGAAAACAAAATCACACATTGGAGACAACACATGGTTTTTTAGAAATTTAATTATAAATTTCATTTAAAATATTTTGGAAGTATTATTCAAATATATATATTATTATAAATTTTCCAAAATATTTTGTGACATTAATCAATGGTAAAACAATAGGGCATTCATAGGATCACCCATTAGTGAGGGAATTCTCGGATTATCAAGTCAAAGGATCAACAAGTAGTTGAGTGAATTACTAAGGAAAAGAGAGATACATATGCATCTGCTAGTTCATCTGCCAGCACAACCACAAATTTGGGTCCAAATCCTACCTGCTCCCACTTCCATAGCAACAACATTTGCATAGCACATTCCACCAAAACTATTAATCTACACTAGTTAGAGCTTTTTAGTTCATCTATAGTCTAAAAATGTCCTCTCTGTTAGAGACAACATTTATTGTAAACAATTTGTAAATTTTGTATAAATACTTTTTCTTTTGAAGTATTAAGTGGTGGATTTTTGAACATTTCTATAGGTGAACTCATCTACAACCTAAGGGTTTATTGTACTTTTTCAGTTAACACACATGGCAAATAATAGAAGCATTTCTTTATAGGATTCATGTTCTGAGCCACTTTAGTGAAGTATATTTCAAATGTTCATGTTCCTTTATAAAATCTTCCATAAACTTGAATGTTTTCTAGATTTGAATGGTATAACAAGAATGCTATTGGAGAAATTGTTTAAGTACACTCTGCTCTTACTAATATACATTTCTTCTGATATCGGGATCTGAGAATCCTTAATTTCTCCTTGATCTCGATTGAAAATCATTTCACCATTCCAGCCTTGAGATCTGATATTACTAAGCTATTGTTCCCTTTAACACTACTTTTATAATTTGTTTCTATTCTATTTTCTTGATATATTGACTCCATAGTCCAATGGAAAATATATAGCCATCTATCCAACTATATCAGTAATTCCACCAACAACTCAAATCAAAACCAAATTAAGCTTACATAACTAGCCAAAATCAATTAAAACAACAAAGTGAAATCATAAAGAGAGAGCCCTCTCTGAGCATTAGGAAGGCTAGATCCTGATCTCAAAAGTAGGTTTGTGGTTACCTGGGTGATTTCTTTCTTTAGCCTTTAGAAAATTATGGAGTGATAACATAATGTCGACCATACTGGGGAATGAGAACATTTTCTTCAAAAAGATTATATAAAGAGCAGATCTGATCTATGATGGTGGAAAGTGATTAGACACACAAAGGTTAAAATCATCCACTTGGCAACTCCAGCTCCAAATTAATTTCACAATCAAGACTCCACTGGAGGAATGAAACTGAAAGAACAATATGGGAAGATCATGCTTCTAACAAGATCGGGCTTCTAACTTGGACTGCTATCCAAGACATCATGTTCTTTCTCATCAAGAAGGCTTTTAAATGTATATTTTATTTTATAGAGGATGTTAGATTATTTTTTGATTATTTTCCTTTGAAGATTGTAAATATATATTCTCCTTATCCATTTGAGCATTTTTCTTTTGAATCTTATGATGATCATTTTCCGATTGAGAAGCCTCAAAAAATCAAGACTAATCTTATAACCCCTGTACATGCTCTTGTACCTTGTAAAGTTCCTAATAGATATAAGCCCCTCATGTTACTTCCTATATTCCATGATTTCCCTGACAACTATTACAAATATCTCTGCAAGTTTGATGGAGGGAATGGTATCACTGCCCAAGAACATATTCAAGGCTTTGAGAATTATCTGGACCTATTTGAGATTAATGAAGATGATGTTAGAATCACTTGCCCTTTATTTTCAAGGTAGAGTAAAGAGTTGGTTCAAGAATCTACCTATTGCAAGAACCTCAAATTTCCAACAATTTGTCAAATTTTTCCTTGATAGGTGGATAATCAAAGTCAATCTTTTTATGATCATAGAAGAATATAATCAGTTCAAAAGACAACCAAGTGAAACAAGACAACAATTTCCTGACAGATTTAGTCAAATTTATTATTCAATGCCATCAAATATAAGACCTCCTCCCGATTCAGCTCTCTTACATTATCCAAAAGCATTTAATCCAGAAATAGAATTTCAGCTAAGAGAAAGAAAACCAGCGACTTTTGAATAGGTGCAACACATTTCAATAGATGTAGAAGTTAATATGGAATTTAGAAGAGAAAAGATGAAAGGAGAAGCAGAGAAGAACGACAGTGCAGAGGTAAAATTTGACATTTTGGTAAGAAAAATAGAGGAAAGGATACAGAAGATCACCACGAAAGATAATTTTTTTGTTCAAAATCACCATGAAACATTTATTTCACAAGAGGAAGAGGTTGATAGCCATGAACAAAGTCTTGCTAATTCCAACTACCATACATCAGAAAATGGATTTACAGATCAATATGTGGAAGAGGAATCTACTGATCTAATGTGTATTTTTGATTAAATTCATTCTTTTAATGATTTCCCTATGTATGATCAGTATGATGATAATTATCTTCTTCAAACTCAAGGTAACTCAAGAGAGCAATCAGAAGCTAGTTTTGGAAATAAGGAAATTCAATTTCAGCAGTGTTATAGACATTTTTGGGCACTTCAACCCCAATCATAAATGTCCATAAACTGAGGGATACTAAGTCCATAAAAATGTTGCTTCACTACCTAAAGTAATAGGGTCAGCTGATTACATCATCTCCCAGAAGTTCTCCACTAAAAACTGTTTATAAATGGTCAAAACTGGACCATACTAGAAACCCAGTGCAGAGGGTGCAATGCATATCACCTTCCCAGTGTACAGGGTGTGATGCATACTGAATGGCTCCTCTGTAGGGTGCGATGGTCGAGAATGGACAAATGGCAGGGACAAATTGCGAGGTGGAAGATCATGGAATCTTCCAGAAGATTCCCCTCTGACACTTGCCTCTCTATTTTCGACGAGGGATGAGTAAGAGATCATCATTCTCCAAGTGGAATCAGGAACTATCAGAGAGAGGACACTAATCAAGACTCCAGAAGATGACTCACCTCCCTACAATCATCTATATATGGATACCTCATCACAGAGCTCCAGGGGCTAGAATTTTGTATCTTATAGAGAAGTGTATTTGGTTGTCTGGTGTATATTCATAGTGTTGGGTGATCTAAGCTTTACTTGAGCTGAAGAAGGGATTTCTTGCTGGAGGATGATGCTGGGTCAGAACATATGGTTGTAATCCTCTTGCTATTTTTGATCTTAATAAAGCTATTCAAGTTTTCCTCCATATTCTTGTATGTTTGCTTATATATGCATTTGTATGGTTAACACACATTTGATCTTGTGTTATTTATGAATATAGATATTTGTTCTTCGATAGTAGTATGTTGCTGTGATTCCATGAATGCTCTATGAAGTTGGGCAGACGAAGAAGAAGCGGCAAATCTCTATCAGGAAGTAGAGGAACCAAACAAGGAAATCAAGCGCAAGACTAAGGTTGGTCTCCTTTGTTCCACTCTTATCTATTTTCATAAAGGAAAACGAAAGTAGACTTTACTTGTTTGTCTCTAAGATAGCTATTAGTCTTAGTGGGAATAGTAGCGTCCGAGTGGACACTATTCCCGGTAACAAAATGGTGACTCCACTGGGGAGCGACTAGATTGTTTGTTAGCTTATATTTGTTTCTTTTATAAACTTACAGATGATGCCTCAAGCCAAGCCAGCTAGCCTTCGACCTGCATTTGTTATACAAATGCAAAGTAGATCAATGCTGCTTGAGTCTATTTTGTTTATGAATTAAACAATCGATCTGCAAACAGTCTAATTGCCCTAAGTGGTGGCTCTAGTAACCTCCTTAGATCAGCCCCTGTGATTTACATATACTGAACATCACTTACTCAGCCTAAATCCCTGAACTGAATTGCAAATTGTGAGTAAAAACTCATTTAAAATCTCGCACTAGTACCATCGCACCCTGCCTTCTAGGCAATCTGTATGCATCGCACTTCCCGAGTGCAGTAGGTGCGTTGCATACTGAATTCACTGTGTGACAGGTGCACTAGTCAGGGAAGGTTAACTTTACCTTCAGAATTTGGTTTTTTCCTCACTATTTTCAGTCCTATTCAGGAGTTTTACTGTCTGTGGTCAGTGTATCTCTATGAAAACCCCATTCTCTTACATTATTCCACCTCCGTAGTGCAAAGAAATGGAAGTGTTTTTATGTATTGTGCACCATTTTCAGTTCTCTTTTGCAAAAAGTAGCGTAGTCGAATTGTCGTTTCTTGATTTGAAACTGTCATAGCTGTCGTTTTCAGTCATAGAAGACAATCCCATTGTTTTCGATAGTCAATTATACAATTACTATTGCATATTATTTGAATTATAGTTTTTAAAGTGTTGAAAAGAAATTTTCATTTCGAAATCGCAAAGTGTCTCTCTTACCTTCACTTCATTTTGAAAAGAAATTTGATGAGTATTGTTGCTTTGAAAATAGTTCAGATTTGCACTTTGCTTTCTTATCGTCATTCATACATTAAGAAGGCTGAAAACAAATACATGCATGTGCATTTGCATTTAGACTGCTTGGTTTGATTTAGGACGATGCATTTAGCATGTGCTCTGTGCTCTTTGCTAAAAGATTCTTAACTTTCTTTCCTTAGTAGCTAGGATTTTCATTGCTAAAAGAAGATTAAACATTTGTTTATCATCTTAGACTGCATTTTAGGAATTGTATACACATCACGTGGTGAACCTGAAAGGCAAACTTTTAAGCAAGATCAACTTAAAATAAATTTAATGAATCTAACAGTGCTTTGGAACCTAACGCACAACATCTAGAAGTCTAGGCTAGAGACGTATTCCAGCGTCGTAAAACCTAGTAACTGTTGTTTTCATTGTTGGTTGGGTGATTCCTCCACTCTGAGACGGCAAGTGCCAGTACGGAATTGTGCTCCTACTTACCGTCGAGTATATTTTGGGAGACCACAATAGGCTGCATCCTTTATCCTTAGGAAGCTATGTCTGTTGCCCTATCGATCGCAATGCACTGAACATAGCATTTGGGAAGATTGACTGCCGTACTGTAAAAAGTATTTTGTAGTTTTTTGATTGGTTTGGTAATCCCCTCTACCTAGTTCTCCAGAGTAGTCTATTTTTCTCCTTTTCAGACTCCTTAAAAGAAAAGGTCCTCTGAGCACTTGTCACTTCAGGCACAATAAAAATCGAAGGCGACTAGAGTCATCTTTTGTTTTTTCTGGACTCTTTAAAATTTAAAAAACAAGTTGTGTCAAAGCGTCTAAAATTTATTTTAAGTGGAATAACATCCCAAATTCCCTTGTTGGTCTTTAGGTTGAGAAAATGGAGTCTACCAACCAAGGATTTCCCCTTGGCGGAAATCATAGTCCCTTCTCCTCTTGGGGAGATGTTGGTGCACCCCATATGGCCACATTGTCACTTCCAGGGTTGACGATTGATTTTCTTGTCTAGCTCTTCTCTACCTCTGTCGTTCAGAATCTCGTAATTCCTGAATAGCCTAGTCAGTAACTAGATGATACTAGAGTTGCCTCCCAACCTTCTACTTCATCTGATTCTCCCTCTCCTCCTTCCTCTTCGCTTGATAAAGCTGGTAAAGCTAACAATCAAGTAACTGAGAAGAAGAAGAAGCAGAAAGAGAAAAGAGAAAAGAAGAAAAAGGAACCAAAATCAAAAGGGGGAAACAAAGCATCATCTAGTGAAAATCCTCACACCGCACTGTCTAAACCTAAATCTCGTTGTGTCATTTGCAATGGAGACCATTATCACTGAGATTTTCCTTGCATCCCACAGATCTTAAGGGATTGGTCTCCTCATTTGCACAATCCAGTGGCGTCAACCTCTAACGATCATGTTGAATGCACACCATCAACCAGTGAAAGTGAAGCACCTAGACAGAAAAGGAATCCCAGATTTCCTTGTAAATTGTGTGAAGGCAATCACGCCATCCACCATTGTCCCTTCCTTGATGAAGCTAAAAGAGTTTTGGATGACCGTCCTTCTTCACCGCTACAGCGCCCTCCTGGATATAAAAAACCCTTGCCAAGTCCACCACTAGTTGAAAATCTGGCTGGCCCGTCATTGTGGTCAGCCAAAGAATCTATCGTTGAAAGTGAACCCTATGAATCCATACCAGATGAAAGTCAAAAGGTCGAGATGGCAGTCGACCTGGTCTTGCCTGCAGAGTGTTCATCTTCGAATGATACCGTCACTGAAGAGAAAGAGAACGACACTGTTCAAATTCTTTTCATAAACATAGACTCCGATGAACATGGGGGCAATCCACCCATTCCTTTATCGCAGGAAGGAAGTTCATGAGAGTCATATCTCGCTGTCTATTCGTTCCCACCTCCAAGCAACCTAGTCGTTTCTTTCGACTAGAATCTACTAAGCAGACCCCGTTTACCAGCTAGTGTACCATTCAAAATCATTGTACAAGCTTACAGAATGGTAATGGCTGGTACCATCATCAATGAAGGGGCTTCTGTGAGTATCCTTTCCTCAATTTCTTGGAAAGTGCTTGGTTCACCATCGCTTTTGCCTAAAATTTGAAATATGGTAGGTTTCGACAAAGGAACCAGTCGACCATTAGGGATCCTTCCAAATGTGCCCATTACTTTGAGAAGGAAAACCATTCACCTGAATGTGATGGTAGTTCAAAGACCCTTGGATTTTAATCTACTCCTTAGACGCAACTCTATTTATTGCATGGGACCCATCGTCTCCTCACTCTTTAGAGTAATGTGTTTTCTGCACGAAGGAAGAATGGTCAAGCTCGTAGATCAAATGTCATTCCCTAGTTCACATATCGAAAATAGTTAAATACCATCCCTAAATGGTATTTTCACGCAAGGAATGTCTCATCGATCTCTAGTCTGTCCACCTGATGAGCGCGAGTGATTCAGGCAGATGTGACTAAAACCTAGGGGGCATGCACGCTGGTCTGTTTTGGAAGGAAAACCTTGGGTATAGAGTGGGTTTCTGCGGGGGATATATGACTAGTCTGACACACCTATCCTCATAGGAAAATGGGATTAGTCTGGAATAAGATACCTTCATTAAATTTATGTGAGTGGCATGCATCTGCACCACTCGCCTTTGTCTATTTCGGTAGACATCGCCAAGGAAGCATTATGTCCGCTTCGCGGGGAACTTTCATGGTAACCTAGGTGTTATCACTCAAAACCACAGTTCACCTATGTCCAAAGATTCATATAAAAAAAAATATTTTTTGTTTAAGTCAATAGGTTTCTATGTGTGTCACTTTGAAATTAGAATTTCAAAAGGTATTGATGTGAGTCCTTGTAAAAAACCGTTAGATACCCTCCATCATTATTGTTTAAGGCATGTCTTGTCTTGTTTGCGTCATTTGTATTTTGCGCGGTTTCGCAGCGCAATCTGATTGGCCAATTTAGCTGCGCAATCATTTTTCCACCTTTTTGCAGCATATCATTTATCAGCCATTTCGTAGCGCGGTTTGTCAATTCATAATTGTCTGCACTACGAAATCGGGGATTCGGGGTTTTTTTTGCAGCGCATTTTCTTGAAATGTCAAA
This sequence comes from Pinus taeda, assembly GCA_000404065.3. Lineage (NCBI taxonomy): Eukaryota > Viridiplantae > Streptophyta > Pinopsida > Pinales > Pinaceae > Pinus > Pinus taeda. The sequence goes on along the minus strand of APFE030683060.1, from coordinate 110,075 downwards.
TCTGGGGAGATGAGTCATTAGGTCCGTCCACATTTTGTCAGTTGATGTCTTCTCCAGGTCATGATAGGTTATCATTCCGCCATCAGGTTTAGGATCACGCACATGAAAATTATTTTAAGAGATCTTATGAGGTATGGTTGTGTCATAATGTTTATTCATGGTGCGTTAACATGCCTGTTGTATGACGAGTTTTTGAAAAAACGCAAAGAAGCCCGAGTTTTCATTTAAAGGGATCATTGCAAGCGAGCCTGCACTCCAAAGCCGAAGTTGTTTTGTGAATTGTAGCTGCTGTTAGTTCTCTGTGTGAAGATATTCTGAGCAAGATGGAGAAAAGAGTACATCGATCCGGAAGATGCCTAAGAACAGAGCCAGAGGGGCTTGATCTTACACTCAGAGATGAAGGTGTAGCACGAGCCTTTAAAAATGTTGGTTGCTGGAGGTTTTGCGAAAAGACGAAGGGAGTACATACAGAGGTAACGAAAGCTTTTGCATTGAATTTTACTGGCTTGAATTCTAAGGTGTCAATGCTAGAATTTCCTGTGTCTCCACAAGCCATTTCTATTGTCACTGAAATTCCGGGAGGAGGACAAGAGTGGTTCAAAAATTTTAAGTTTGACATGACTCCCTGTAAGGAATTTTTGAAAGAACAGTATGTAAATGAGGACCTCACCAAAGCTATGCCAAGGAGTTATGTAAAAGAACATTATGCTCTGCTCCTTACATGCATCCAGAAATACCTAACATGCGAGGGGAGGTACACCAAAGTTTATTCCTATCATTTCAAACTCTTGTTGCATTTCACAGGTAAAGCATCAATAGACATCCCTTTCTACTTGTTCAGAAGTCTTAGTAAAATGTGTGACAAAGTCCAGTTAAAGAAAGATGATTGTGAAACATCCCTGTTTCACCATGGATTAGTAAAGTTGCTGGTGTTAGATGGTTTGCAAAAAATCAGTAGGGATTGGGATTCTTTTATTTTTATAGCCGGCTTTCAAAGCAAGACATGCCTCACTCCATTACCGGATAGGGAAAGAGAAAAAAGAACTGAAGAACCTACCCTAGCTGAGCTCAGAAAGGAGGTGAAAGACCAAAAGAAGCCCAAAACCAAGTTGAGTAAATCCGAGAAGTCTGTGGTTATAAAGGAGACACCTAAGTCATCAGCAAAGGAGAAAATCAAGCACCAGAAAGATGCACCAGGGCCAAGTGGAGTTGAACAGGTGTCGAGAGTCAGAACCAAAAGTCAGCTAAGCAGAGAAAAGGGCAAATCAATAGCAGTGGAAGAAAGCCCTATGTCAAAGGCTAGTTTAAATGATTTGCTGGAGGCAATTGATTTTGAACAAGCTAAAACAGTGCAGGTTGAGTCAATGCCTATTGACCTAACCCAGTCATCACCTGAAAGCACCAAAAACTCAAAGGCCTCAAAAAGGTTAAGATTTGAAGAATCTGGTAAGGAATTTATGTTCAAACCACGAAGGCCAGTCACCAGGAGGCAAAGCAACATAGCTGAAAAATTGCACAAGGATGAGACAGCTGTGAAGGTACCTGCAACAAAAGAAATTAGACAACTACCTAAAGCAGAGAAGGCAGAGGAAATCAAAAGAAAACCATACACAAGAGGACAGGCCAAAGAGATGGAAAAGCAGCTACCTAAAGCAGAAAAAGCAAAGGAAGTCAAAAAGAAAGATATGGATAAAAAGGTTCCCATTGTTAAAGAAACCAAAACCTCATCTTCAAAGGAACGATGGGAGGTAGCTGAGGAAGAAATGGCTAATTTGGAGAAAACTGTATCAAAAATTGCAGCCATGGAAAAAGAGCTTGCAAAACTAAAAGCTCAGTTAGGCAAGTTAGCTGCCAAATAAAAATTGCAAATGTTTAAGGTCAGATGTTACCCCAAGTTTTTGTTTTATTTTCTTAAAGTTCATTGTTTTTTGAGGCATGTAAGCACAGCATATAGAGGAAGATAAATTAGGAGTTTTGAAGCCAAAAACGAAGCTGTAGCAATCACAAAGTATTTGATAAATATATTGAAGACTGTAATTTTTGAAAAGAACAGCAGTTTCGTAGCGCGCTACGAAACTGCTGTAGGTGACTGTTTTGTAAAAAACAATGAAATTGATGCTGAGGTCAGCAAATTTTGAAAAGGAATGCCTTGAGGGCAAGAAAGAAACCATATAAGGCTACCTAAGCATTCGAAGAATGACAGGTGTAAGTTTTGGAGCACAAAGGTGAAACATTTTGGTTTTTGCTAAAGTTTTCATAAAGTTACTTTATGACCAAAATATTAGAGTTCTGGTAGGGTTTCCAGAATTTTGGGTTGAACACCTGTCCAGTTCACAAAGCATCCAGATTATTAGCCATATGGTGTTATGCGTGGTCATCAAAGGCATTAAATAACTTAAAGCATGTTCTTTTGGAAATAAAGATTGATGGAAGGCAGGGACCATGAAAACAGGGCACATATATGCATCAGATAATGAGTCATCTGCACAGTTAGAATCCAAGGCAGCTCATTCAGTGAATATCTCTCCAATGTATTTCAGCCACTACAGAAATAGTACAGGTGTCAAAGCTCAAGAAATAATCATGCATACGAGGAGATAGAATTAGAGTTTCATTAGAAATAGGACTCTATGTATTTACAGCACAATACCTTTGTATTTAATAAGTTAGTTTAAATATAGATAAGGCAGTTAATGATAGATTTTCGAGCTCCCCTCATGCTGGAGGAGGAGACTCAAGGTAGTTTAATTTTGTTTTCCTATATATAGGAGAAACTCTGATGTAAAAAGGGTTGGAGATTTTTATAAAAACAAAGTTTTCATATTGGCTTATGTAAAGGACTTTGACAGTAATAGAAAGGATACTTTTCTTCCCAAGATTCATCTTGTGTTTCAAATGCTCTGAGTATATGTGGTTTGGTCTTTATTATTCTTGTTTTACAGTTCATTAAACATGCAATCACTCTGAACTCACCTAGTGCTCAGACTTTCTGTGTATGTTTATTGAGTTGAGGTTCTGCTTGGTAAATGTTTTGAGCATTGAGACATTATATGCCTTGGTTTCCATGATTGAGTAGCTACTTGCTTACTGCAGAAGTGTATGACTCCATGAGCCCAATGGGTGAAGCCTAATTTTGTTGTTCCAACCAGCTTAAACTTCATTTACTGTTTAAAGAGTTAGCCATCTTTTCTTGCCCTTAATGCATATCAAAAATCTGTGAGAGAGCCCTCTCTGACTAAGGAGGCTAACCTTAGTCTAAAGCCTGGTCTGAAACAGTTTCATGGGATCTTATTAAGTAGCAGCCCTTAGTACTGGTTTTATGATAAGAATGCTATTGCCAAGTAACCCCATGAACTAGTGTAATGCTACATCCTTGAGGGTAGAAGCAAACAGTTTCAACTTTTGCTCATCTTCTGCATAGTAATAGCTTCGACAGAGAACATCAAATTCAAACAAGAAGGTGTTAGGATCTTCAGTAGTCAATCCATGGAAGTGGGGTAAGTTTGAAGGACTTATGTTTTTCATTTTACTATTCCCATTGGTCTCTCGGATAGGAAAGGTACCCTCTATTCATTCCCCATTTCCTCTAACATTTTTGTTTTCAGCCATGGTCTTAGGAGGAATGGTTTCTTGCTCTTCTTCTGCTATAGGATCTTCGTATATCTCTGGTGGTTCACCTATAGGCTTTTTTGGATCATTGCCACCAAAGAAGAAAGAAGGGTGACTTAGTGATGTGGTGGGGGTGTTGGGTAGGAATTTTCCTGAATTGTCTCTATTCCTACGAGGCATGAAAGGAAATCTCTTTTTCGGTGATTTTTGTTTTTCTTTTTGCTTGTACCTACAACACTGAAATGGATTGAACAACAAATTGCAACTAACTGAAATGAACTTGCTAAAATGAAATTGCATAATTGAAATGAAAGCAAGGAAATGACGAATCTACTTTGCTGGAATGGAAATTGCAGAATTGAAATGAAAGTAGGACATGACTAATCTACTCTTGCTGAAATGGAAATTACATAATTGAAATGCAAGCAGGAAATGACTTGTCTACTCTTGCTGAAATGGAAATTACAAAATTGAAATGAAAGCAGGAAATGACTAATCTACTCCTGTTGAAATGGAAATTGTAGAGTTAAAATGAGAGTAGGAAAATGGCTAATCTACTTATACAGAAATGGAAATTGCATAATTGAAATGAAACAACTACTCTACTTTTTCTGAAATAAACTACTTAGCAGAATGTTGCAGTAGAAAATAGAAGAAAACCAGTAATCACAAAACACTTTGATGCTTCCTTTGCAATGGTTCAAAAAATATGGTGAGCACCAATATTGCAGCAATAATGCTGTAACTCTTGGGGATTCATTCTTTACTTTTATCAACCCGATAGTTCATAACAAATTTGGAAGCAACAGTGTTGTATGCATAAGTACTAGCTTTTATAGCAAGCTGTCACTTGGTTAGCTAGTGTAAGATCACTAATCAGCTCAAGCCAAATTTTATGAGTTCTCAGAAGAAGCTTTTAACTGTGATGAAAGAAAGCTAATGCTAAAGAGGCTATTCTATCTATAGAAAGAGAAGGAAAACTGAAATGTAATGCAAACCCTAGAAAACCCTAGCAAACCCTAATTTACCTATTAACCCTACTTTTGCAAGAAAAGAGATGTAAACTGATGAAATGAGAGTTATTGAGTACTGAAAAGGTAAATAGCATTTATTCCAACTACTTCTGAAAAGAAATGAGAAGAAAACATATTTTTGTGCTTTTGAGCGTTTTTATGTGAAATTATTATGCCTGTGATTTATCTAGTTGTGATTGTGCAGAGGTTTGGTGATGAAGGAAGGTGGAGCTGGTTGTTGCAGAGTTGGATGAAGGTGTGGAGAGGTCCTAAGAAGCTCCTAGTACCCTTCTAAATTCTTTCATAGTGATCGGACTTCGAAAAATTACTCGCAGGAAATTCTACACGAGGTTGCAGGGGATCTACACGAGGATCTACAGGAGGAGACCAAGAGCTATTCTTGGAGTTTTGAAGGTGGAAAAATGATGTGATAGAGGATCTGAAGGCTAGATGAAGGTGTTGAGGAGTCTAGAAATTGTTGAGGAAGATCAAGAATGAACATGATGGTTGGATTTGTTCAAATGGCAAGAAAGGAGTTTATGGAGAAAAATGTCGAAATTAGGGCAGATTGGCGAAATGTTGTGAATGACTTGGGAAATATATAAGGAGTGAGCTGGTGCTGGTTGTTTTATGGATGGATGGTGAGCTGAGAGGAGCTTCAAGAGATCTGCACATTTACTTATCAAAACTAATCAAAGAAAGAACTAACTATACCATGAAAACAAAACTCTTTCTAGCTTGGCCTAATTTCTGAGCTACGAATAGAAAATGATGAATAGTAAACGGTGAATAGAAAAGCGTGTGGTGAGATATATGGCAAGAGAACAGGAAATAATCTAAGAAACTAAATCTGAACCAATATATCAATCTTTCCAAATCAAGTTATCACACTAGTAGTTGGATGGAAGAGCAAAAATTGTATTTTTGGTGGCAACAGAAGTGCCTTGACCTCAAAATATAGTCCCAAGAAGGGAGAAAGGAGATCAGGGCCTACTTTTGGCCTTTTCGAATCTTATTCTATCACTACAATAACCTACTTGAGAAAATAAAATAAAAAAAACTATGTTAACCATCAAAAGCAACCTAATCTAACACAACAAAATGAATCTATGCAATAGAAATTAACTCATGAACTGAAGCAAAAACATATAAGTACATAGTAGGAGGTGTTGGGAAAATTGGGTTGGGTCGTAACCCAAGAGCTTCATCCCTGTAAAAGACATCAATGCTAGTTCAAAAAATGTTAAATCTTCATTATCAAAAATAGTAGTCACATTACATAAACTATTCTCAAGAAGGAACTCGAAAATGAGTTAAACACAATACTGCACAAAAGTACGAAAATCTACTAATAATTGGCTAACATACTAAGGCTCTAAGCCTCCTTATTTATACAAATGGATTTCTTCAATGGTCCTCCTAAAATCAAGGAACTCGGCTTCCTAGGACTGGAGATAAACAACAGTCCTTCTTTTACTTGCTCAGCTGCCCCTTGGACTCATCAATGTCGACCTTTGTGCTCCGAGTTGCTGATGGAGGATTCAAGGAAAGGGGTCATAAATGAAGGAGACACCCCCTTAAAAATCATCTCCCCTCTTTTCCTCGAGTTTTGGCTACCATTTACTCATAAATCCCTTGACTTTGTCCAAAATTGGCCAAGAAATCTGCATAAAACACACATTAGACTACATGACAAAGTGACTAACCCAATTCACTCTATTAGCATAAATATATTCAAAAGCATGCAATAAAATAATGAGAATGGTTGATTAAGTCAAGATAGGAGGAAAAATGAGTGCACATAATTACCCATTTCTCGGTCTCATCAGTGTGAAAATGTGCTACCCTGTTAGCACGCTTCTGAATTAAGTGAAAGTTCCAAGACACATCATTACACCATAAATCACTAACCTCAAGTGCGAGGCACTAGAGCCACTACTTACTCCTCAAAGAAAATATTACAGACTCTCTTGGCTATGCTGGAGGAGTTGAGGTGAAATTTCCTTTGATGTAGAAATGAGGGTGTATTTATAGCCAAGGGTGAAACTGACCCTTGTGGTTGTTCGACTACCCTCATGATTGTTTGATGTCCATGAATTTTAGACTTTTCATGAATATTTGTACAGCAAGTGGGTCTCTTGGACTTCCACATTACTTTACATTAATTGATAACATATCCCATAGTAGATATGTGGGCAACATGACTCATGACATCGACATGATAGTGCGGGTACATTCGTGCTACTGCTCGAGTGCATATCAGTCTACAAAGCTGCTAGGTGATGGATGTCTTCATGGTGTAGCACAACTTCACCTCCAGATGGCAGAGTGCATGGATTCTTTGATGGTATTTGGCTTGCTTGATGATGCTATGGTATGTTGTTCTTTGCTTGCATGTTGGAAGGCTTGATAGGCTCATATGTTCGTGAAAGGCGCATGTTTGTCCATCCATCTGTCTGTGAGCACATCTTGCATGTTTTCTCATTCATCCATTCATGAACACATTTCTACATGATCATCCATTCGCGAGCACATCTCTTCTCATGCATCATTCATTCGTTCATTGGTGATCCTGTCCTTCTGCATGTGCTCCCTTCCTTCATCCCTTTTGTTGTCACGCCATGTTTTCTAGTGTACCTATGCCTGCATTCACTCTTGACAAGAAGACATCAAATCCAAAAACCTCCTTGTCTATCATGAGACATGATAATTTTAGATGTAGGTGACTGGGAGAGGTAGCAAGGTTGAGAAGCAGGATGATGGCTCCAGGCACTACTAATGAAAAATGATCAAGAGTCGCTAAGTGACACAGATGGGAAATCCAAGTTGATAGTGACTGTCCACGAGGTCTAGCTTAGCTAGAAGGAAAAATTGCACAAATTTTTGGAGGGAGAGTGTGGGCTACATGAAGGCAAGGTAGGAAACGTCTATGCAGTTTCTAGAATGAGTGCGCAGCGGGGGTTGGAAGGAAAAATTTGCGAAACTTTTTGGAGGAACAGGTCCAAATGCAAGGAGGATTAGAAGGCAGGAATTGCATAGTTTTTGGGAGGAACTGGCAGAGAGCCTCACATTCAAAACTACAAAATTCCTAGAGGGAACTAGCATTTGGTTTATCAGTCACTAGTAGTAGAAACTGCACAATTCTGAAGGGGAACATGCAGTCAGCTACTGGGAGCTTAGCAATAGAAACTGCGCAATACTTTAAGGGAACTGGAAGTCTGCTGCTAGGAGTTGCTGGCATGGAAAATTGCACTCAAAATGACAGGCTGACCTACTAATCATCTCTATGCAATTTTTGAGCTGAGCAGATTCCTTTCTAGCAAAATGCCTTCTCATGAAAACTGCGCAATTTCCTGGATGAGAAGTCGATCGACTTTCCAGAGGATTGACTGGTAAAATTTCGCAATTTTCTATGGGAGACAGGGACAAGAACTTGGTCTCTTTCCAACCTACCTGCACAATTTCCTTAGTCAGTAGAGTGGGTAGGGTCAGTAGCCTCTATGCAAGTTCTTAGGGGAGTTAGTCCCCAGGTGGCTTCTAGTTCCAATTGTCTGAGTGGTCAACATGAAAGTTGATTGGATTGTTTGTGATCAATGTAGTAGGGAAAGATTTTCTTGGTGCTTCTACATTGTTCTGGGTGACAGTCGATCGAGTCGATGGTCAGGTGATGGTCTGTCTTTTAGAGGGTAGTCCGATTGTTAGAACTTCACCAAAATGACCAAGTGTGTGAACGATAGAAAGATGCATAGGTGATCATGCAAACACACACTCACATGGCTCGACAAGGAAATGACTGAAAACATCCCAACACACATGTTCAACATGACCGACCAATGGTGTAAGTGACAAGTGTGACAATCGTGATTGATTGTTGATTGACTGTAATGATGCTTGTGCGATAGTGACTATGACTTTGTGTGTGAGTGTGAAAGATTATTTCATAGCAAGCACAACAAGTACACATGGGGCAAAGATTTTGAGCACAACCAAATCATGGCCATAAGCATGACTTAGATACCAACATGCAAAAACTTGGTTGAAATGAACAAGCAAGGAAGATGCAAAGACTCCCACGAGCTCATGCAGTGAACCTAACGGTGTGCAATCATCAAGTGAAACTCCCAAGGGAGGCTCCAAATCAAGTGCAGGCCAAAAGTTTGGAGAGTGTTTGTAGCCACTGCAACATAATGGTTTTTTTCATTTTTCCTTAAGCTAAAAACTTGCATTCAAAAACTATTATAACCTCTCCCACACAATAAAATCTTTGATCACATTGCCAAAAACCATCCTACTCTGAACATAACCGGAAATCTATGAATGAATTACAATCTCCATTTCCATGTTACACTTTCATATAGGCACAACATCATAGGAAAAAGTCAGAAAATATTTAGTTGAGAAACAACCTTCAAAACAGATTGAATATTCCATTGAAGGAATGAAATAATATTGATAGATACAATTTTATTGATATCTTTCAAACCAATAATCATTACCTAATGCATCAAAGTATATGTTATTAATCATTTTGGGGATAACATAAGTGCATCTCGATTTTCTAAATAGATATTAATATGGATGATAATCATGAATTAATTATTCAAGGCTAAGTGTGATTTCCAAGTTTTTCCCTCTTTGTAGGGATTAATGTCTCCATAGAGTTTTTGGACATAACACACTTGTCCGTTCTCACATTCTATAGTACTATATTCTTCCAACATTTTGTATGTATCATTACAATAATTACATATTAAAATATGTTACAAACATTAACATTTTACTGCACAAAAAAGGAGTAAAATATACGATATTAAATTCAATAAATTAAAATTTATATTGTATATTGGTTATGAAAAGATTGTGCAACATTGTATGTTACATTTCAACTTCTCTACACTTAGTCTCCACACTCAAACAAAACTCCACACTCACACACGTGTTGTGAGATAAAGTCTATAAAATCCTTTTTGACGGACTGTAGAGATATGCATAGTGAAAGGTTGAAAGCCTCCCCTGCACTATGGAATTCCTTCATACTTTCACACATGTTCCTAATTTCAGAAAGATAACTATAAATAAATCTTTTGCTCAATGATTTTCTCGTGATATTTAGGAAAACATAGATATACATTATGGATAATTAAAATATTGTGAACAACAAATATAGATTATTCAATATTATCATATTACCAGTAGAATCATTATTTAACTTGGATAGTTGGCATTGTGTGCATGGACAGTGACCTTGAGAAGGAATATGCAAGTGTGTTGGCATTGATGTCAATAGGTATATTATGGATATTTGTTGGGAAGTTGGAAGGCCTAGTAATTGGCAAGACTGTTGTCATTGCTTGGATGCTTGTTGCAGCATATGCTCATAGTAATGGCTTAGGAAGAATCTCACGGTAGTTCCAGGCTTCATGTAGTGAATCATCATAGTAGCATGCTTATTGGAAAGGACAAAAATTATGATTACAGTGATTTTCGAGGATGGAAGTTTATGGGAGCTTCAAGCCTCATGCTAAGGACACATTGTTGGTGACTTTCTCGATTGTCGAGACAACCAAGGATTAGAATATTGGTAGTGATGTTGAAGCCATATTTTTAGGTATCATATTGGCTCAATGGCTAATCAGACCCATTCCATTGGAAATTTCTTTCGAAGAGCTTTACAATGATATTCGGATGTCCCAAAATGGACTTGTGGGTCAAATGTTATGACTTCTCGAAGCTCTGGGTGTTAAAGCCTTGATCAAGAAAGAATCTCACATATCGCAAGTCCCGCAAACTGGAGGTGTAGAGAGATCAGATATTGAGGATAGAAGGCAAATCCATCTCAGAAATTGGCACACGGATGATCTAGGTCCATAGCAGTACGAGTGAAAATCATCGATCAACGATTAGTGATATTGACAATTAGAGGTATTGCAAATCGAAGGCCCCGACAAATGGAGGTGCACTGAAATCGAAGATCGAAGATCAAGGCGAATCAGAGGTCCTAATGAATCGCATATTAGACATCTTGATGAATCGTAATCGGCGATCGTTGGTGGTTGGAATTGGTGTAAAAAACTAAATAACATAGGGAGTTGAGCCTCTAGCATTAAATCGTTGGGGAGGCTAAAAGATAAACTATAAATGAATTCATCACAAAGCCAAGGTGGGAAAGGAAATTTATTTCTCCTCTAAGCAGGACATGTGGTGGCATTCAATTTGGTTTGATAAGGACACATGGAAGCCACTGACGGGCTTTGATAAGGACACATGGAAGTATCTAGTAGGCTTTGATAAGGATAGATAGCAGCATCTTGTAACATCTGATAAGGACACATGGCAGCAGGTAATGAGCTCCGATGAGGAAACATGGCAAGAACTAATTGGTTCTAATAAGGCCAATTGGTAGTTGTTGTCAACATGACATGGCAGTACAGAAGGACATGTGGCAGACGTATTCAATAGTTTTAGGTAGCTTAAGAGGCCATATCTAGGTGACATGTGTCACTACTCAGGGAGTGCCGCATGGTAGTTTTGACATCAGATTAGCAATTGGTGATTGGAGGTTTGCAATGGTTGGCTCATGTGCCACAATGAAATTTCACTGGGATTTCGAATGCAGGATGCGGGATAGCACGTGGTTATGAAGCATTAAGGAACTAATGGCTAGGTCTGAAGAGAGGGGCCAATCAACAATCATTTATCAAAGGCTTGTGGTTGTTGGGACATTGGTCACAAAATGGAAAACAACAATAAGAGGGCTCCAATATGAGGCTAGTGCATGGTCTAGGAAAAGGTCAGAAAACCAAGGGCATAGTGCATAACAAAGGGAGTGTAGCCCACAGTGCAAGTCTAAAATATTAAGACCCTTAAGGGTAAGTGATTCGTCACAACCTTTGGTCTGGTGGTGACAAACATATGGTAAGAACCTAAGCGAAAGGATATAGGAAACCAAAGATCGATGATCGACATTCTATGGTTCTCGGCATATGGGAATCAGATGAAAATCATTGATAAGGGGGCTCTGATATGGTTAGCTGAAGCAAAAAAACTGATAGCTTGTTGGCTTGATTGTAAAAAATAGACGAAAGGTATTTGTAATAATAATCTATTATATATAAATATGTACAAGTGATGATTCTTACAATGAGGACCCGCATATATATAACTAAGTAGGTGTGCCTTCATGGTCGGGCATGTCTTTTAGACATGCCTTTTCACTTAACATAATGACTATTTAACATAATAAATATTTGATTATTTAATATTTACATTTATTTTACTTATTCACTTGTTATGAATTATATTCATAACATTGCCGCTTGGTCATAACACCCAGTCCTATGGCTGAGATACCTCAAGGAGCTAATTGGATGGGGCTTGAATATCAAAGATATACAATAGGCAATGTGTAACACTGTACCACTATAAATATGCAATGTGGAAGCTCTGATATAACACTATGGTGTAAATTCTCTGATATCACACTATAGGACTTTGAAGGCCTAATGGGTTGGTAGCTAAAGAGTAAATGCAAAGGCAATGGAGTTGGTCACTGAAGATATCCCATGCATACATTATAGAAATAAATCAAAAATAGAAAATAAAGGTAAAATTAATGTAAGCCATGAAGAGGCATGGAGAGTCCGAGTGGAGTTTGCAAGTGGAATAAGATTAAATTCTCAGCATGGAGAGCCCCAGTGATAGGAGAGCTGCAACATAGGGAGGATTATGCCTAGCTTCAGAGCAGATGGACTAAGAATTAATTCTCAGTATGGAGAAAATAGTCAGGAGAGTCAAAGGTCCATTCTCAAGTCAATGTAGTGGCAGAGACCAAATCTGATGCAGACAACAGAATGCAGAGCCATGCCTAAGTACAATGTGTATAGCTAAATGAGGACAATCCGACATCATCGATTAGGGTGCAAAACAGAGGAACAAAACCCAAGAGCTCAATTGAGAATGTGGGGGGGGGGAAATATTGTTACCATAGAGCTAAGAGAAAAGAGCTATGAGTATGTGGACTACTATGGGAGGCTAAGTGAGAGCAAATTCTGTCTGTAAAGGCCGACAGTCTCTTAGTAGAAGAAAAGAGACTTCGAGAGTAGCACTCTGTGTGTTACGATGAAGGTTTCTGTGCTCTGTGTGTAAACATCGATAGTTGCATGTTCTATGTGTAAGGTTGAAGACCTTGTGTGCTATGTGAAACGACGAAGGATCTTGTGAGTTGCTATAAGTAGAGGGCCAAGAGTTGAGCCTTTGTTGTGTGAAGTGAGGTTGAGAGAATACTATGCGTTGAGGAGTGACAAAGTCTGAGAGTTATTGTATGTTGATGAAGAGTAGAGGATAGATCTGTGTGGGTAGAGCAAAGTGAATGATGTTGAGAGAAGAGAGAAGAGAGTTGAGAGTGGATGTCGTTGACTAGATCATGAGGATGTTGAAGAGAGCTACAAAGAGCTGCAAAGTGTAGCACTGTCAGTAGAGTTCAAATTTATTATTAGGCAAAGTTTCTGCCAAATAACAAAGGACATTCAATTTCTATTTGAATTTGGGTTTGTTCCTACATATAGGAAGTTTGTGTTTCCATCTCTAGTGGATCTTGGGAAGGCTTGCGGGTCAGTGCCCCATGCAAGTTGGTTCTTGCATAAATCCAAGGAGCTACAAGTTGGTGCTTCTTGTGCATGGGTGCTCATAAAACAGATTAATGTAATATAGTGGTTGCTCTTAATTTACATCAATAACAACAACAAGATTTGTGGTTTCTTGTTGAAAGGGTTTCCACATGAAAAAGCTTGTGTTTCTATGTGTCATGCTTATTGTTTGTTTGCTTTTATGTCTGAGAAGCTAGCACCTCTGGTGGTGAAGAAAAGGATTCAGATGAAGGGTTCTCTTCTAGAACTACGTTGATCTAGGCTCTAAAGGAGGTCACAGACCTACACGAGAGCTTCACTCTAGGATAAATACCATACCATTTGGGTTCATATTCGGGGATATATGTTGAGGAAAAAATGACATAATATATTGGGGGCTATATAGGGGTTTAAGGGTTTTTACACTGACATGTATAAAAAATGGAGCTCAAAGTTAATGAAAAAATTTAAATGGGTATAAAAAATGATAATGAAAAAATAGATACCCACAATATCTAATGAAACTATGGATATTATAAATTAGGAAGGTGTTTTTGGTTTGTCTTAGTAGGGGATTTAATAATGTGATTTTTAGAGGTATTTTCCAATATGTAGTCAAATTTATGGTATTGTTTAATATTCCATCAACGCACATGATATGTCGTAGGTTCATTGATTGCATCCCCTATGGGGAACTATTATAGGTGGTTCTAAAGAAAGAGGAGAAACTGAAGATCTATGAGCTTGAGAATGAGAAGTTGAGAAAAACATTAGTTGAACTAAATGGCCTAGGAATGGGGTAGAGTGTTGGAAATAATACTGAGAGGGGGGGTGAATCATTATTATCATATCAAGAATTTTTCTTTTTCATAATCAGATTTATATATGCTACTTCAAAGAGGGAAACTAGCATGTCCATGCAACTGTCTTTAAAGCAACCAACGTTTATGTAGTAAACATATGATGTAGTTAATTCATTATATGTTAAACTTTAATCAGTGCATCAGTACTTCATCAATCATTAAATAGCAATAATGTGGAGTATAAACATAATAAACCTTTACACATAAGCAACACATATGAACACCAAGATTTAAGGTGGAAACCCAATGTGGGTGAAAGCCACCTATTGGAGTCATCTCTGTCTTTTAATAATAAGAAAATCTGTTTACAATCTTGTACTAGTCCAGAATCATACCAATATATAGGATTCTACCTACAGAAGGTTACAAGCTTCTCTCATTCTCCAGGTTCTACTGGAAGGGACCTACAACCCCCTAGCTCGTGTACCAGCCAATATATTTACTAGTACGTAGGTGTCACCCTATAGAAAACTCCACTCTTCCACCAGGGACCATGTTTTATGAATTTTCAGACTAGATGCTCCTAGCACATATCAAGACATATGAAGACCTTAACTCATCAATAACCCATCAGAAATTTAGAAACTCAAACTTCGTCAACCAACATGCAATTAATCTGAAACAATCAGATCACTATCATCAGAATACTATGTTGAACCCAGAAACATGTATCAACATTCAGAACCAACTGAAACCTCAAAAATTCATGTGTCCGACTATATACACTACTTTAATGAAGAAATCCTACGTGTATACGCTACTTTCTTTAGACCAACTTGCGTATATCTCTAAAGATTTTGAATCATAAAATCTCTTAATCACAAACTATACCAACCACCAATGTACTGAATGTGGAGCGATAAAAAGAGTCTTTTTAACACCTAATTACCTCACATTAATTGTCAACCCAAGGATGGCTTTTTATTTCAAGAGTGTACTCTGTCTGAGGCGGCTATTTACTCAAGAGTAATGTTTTGCAGTATAGTGCTTTAAAACCCACAAGTAAATAAATGCTTGAAACAAAATCTAATTGGAACAGCAAGAAACTGAAATGTCTTAAACTAAATCATTCATTCAAACAACCATCAATCGAGGATATAGTAGCAATAACTCATTCCTCTAGAAATTGATGCAAAAGGAATTAGAGTATGGACCATGGATCTGGGAGCATGGTAGCATTTGCTGAGGCTCACGACAGCCTTGGGCCTTTTCTCACACCAAAATAATACATGCAAGTAAAAGGAAATGACAAAAAGCAGCAGGAAATGAAATGGACAGCAGTAAAATGAAACAGCAAGAAAGAAACTAAATCTCGCGAGTCAAAACCAACTTACTCACATTTGGCAATAAAATAACAACCGACAAAAGCAATTCCAATGATCTTTACTTTACGAGAAGATATTTACAAATGAATTATGGAACAACAGTTCGCAACACACTAATATAGCAATCTGAGAATATTGGATGATATAACTATGTTTCTAAACAGAATGATGCTACTGTCAAATCCCACAAATATTCATACCAGCACTCTGTTATAGAAATGGCTGAATAAAGATACAATTCGACCTCGTGTGAATTCAATTATATAGTGCAGAGTTCTTACATGGAGAAATCGTTCATTCATTAATCATAACAGAACATAGCGTATCATATAAAGAATGTATCAGATTGCTACGTAATAAAGATAAACAGTCCACACGCAGATTACCATATAATGATACAAAGGCAAGTGTCCTTCGGAGCCGGGCCCTTAGCTGCCGATGGTACACCGCCTTAGATTACTCCAAACGCCGAGACGGAAAGAACACCAAGTCTTTTATATTAATCGCATCCACAAAAGTATACAAAATCAGGTCTCAATGAGCCTCAACGATCAACGTTTATTTTGAAACTGTAGAATTACAAATAACAATCCTCCCTCCCGTCCTCTGATCTTTGGTTTCATTAAATAGACAAATATCAGAGCATAGATAATTACAATTATGATTTGTTTTACAAAATTGGATTGATTCCAACCATTTGATCAACAAGAACAAGGCGAATTTGGCTTTGCAGCTGAGATTTGGAGGACGGCCGCAACTGCAAATCAGAGAAAATCGTGCTCAAAGAACCCTGCGTTTCTTCCTGTACAGGCCGAATTTGGGCAAACTGTTCTTATTGAAGATAATTGGGCCCGTTCTGGACAAAACCCATGTTCCCGATTTTCCCAATTTGTCTTCATTTGCTCAGAATCTTAACCGCAAAACTGTCACTCCTTAAACCAACGAATTTCTGAGTTGGCTGATTTAAAAATCAAATCTTCAATCTAGAAGTTACTTTGGAGGCTAAAAATGGTAAATGAGGTTATAACCAACTTATTAGAACTATCATTGGTAAAATAATGCATAATCATCAATTTATTAGAAATAAAGGCGAATAAATAATATTCATCCATGAGAGCATAAATCATTTATAAAATGGATTTAAATGATAAATTATAATAAATGACATAATGAAGAATGGTGGAAATGGGTGGAATAAACGTTCACAAGTGACAATAATCATGCATATTAACGACCCCACACC